>PNEQ01128623.1:0-17379 GCA_003012365.1 Medauroidea extradentata
TGTTTAAACTTCTGGATCTACACACACCTAAGCAATCTTTTCATTTGAAGTATGTTACAGGACATTTAGAACAAGCTACCTTGTGATTCTACTCTGCTCTTGGTTTATGCTTACTGAATTGTTAATTGAATGGAAGTACTACAATCCTGCAGTTTTAGTCTCAACTCCAGTTTTGTTTATAACTATTGCGCTTAGTTCAACAACAACAGTTTGAATAAATCTTATGGTTCAAACACTGAAAATACAATAAAATTGTCTAACACTCCTCCTCAAGAATATTACTCTGGAAATACCTTATAAAATGGTTTTAAAAGGCTAATATGTCCAATCTCCAAAAAAAAAAGTTACGATATTTTTCAACTAAGGAAACGATATAGTATTCCACACTATCATGATCCAGCCATGCACTGTAAGTCATTAGACATGTAGTACAGTAACTGTGCGGCCACACACCATTTCTGTTCCTCTACATCTCAGGATTGTTAGCGCAAAATACAGACATGCGACTTTGCAACATCAATTTCGAACACTTTCCTTCGTACTTACGTCTTCTCTGCCTTAATAATATTTGGTCTAACGATGACAGATAATGAATATCCATCTGCATTAACTGCGAAAAATAATTAAGGTATATTAGATGGAGCAAAGCAAGATTATGACAAACAATCGCTACGTCTTGTAATACAAAAAAAAAAAAAAATTAAGTAAACATGAAACAATAAAAAAAAGTGTCACTTTGTCAAACTAAGATGTTCCATATAGTATATTCGTGATCAATAAAACATTTTCAAATCACACTAAATAAAAGAGTTTGTTCGATTTCATGATATCAGACTGAAGAACTCCGCGATGAGTTGGCGTCAGATTCATGCAACTCTAATACAATACACTCGTTTTGCTTGCATTCAGTAGACGTTTGTGTAAATATTTTCTTTACAATATAAATTAACTTGTAAATTGTTGAATAATGTAAAATTTACTATCATTAAATAACAAAACTAATTGACATTTTATGAAATAATAAAAATGTGTAAATTTTACATTTTCTCTTCTTTCCTGTAACAAAAGACAGCCAGGCACAAAGTCCAAATAATTCCGTTAGAAATTTAATTACATATTTTAATAAAAACCGAAAAATACCTGTAAGAAGAAATATTTAATAACCGACTTTCTTGATAAATGTATCTTAGCTGCTTCCGTTCACGTCAAACAAACACGACAATTCCTCGGGTTTCAAATATATCTAACTATAAAAGAGTGAATGACCAATGTAAAAGTTGAAATATAATTTTCTTATGATTACCAATTGTTTAGTTATAAGTAGCAGTCATATTTGACAACTTGATCAACTTTCAAGTGATAGAAACAAGACCATCTTTCTGTGTGTTGGTACCCAAATTATTTGAGAATATACTATGTAGCAGAATTTGTCAATCGACACATTCGCGTTGCAGAGAATTAACTCCTAGGTTAATGCACCCAAGATTTTAACTAGGGTTCCATAACTTGCATTAAATAATTGGTAAGACGTTAGGGGAAAAAACACACTCCGGTTTCTTTTAAATTGAACTTTAAAATACTAGTTCGCATTTTATGTAAGTAATGCATTTAATTGTGTAGGTTATGCGGAATTCAGAAAAATTGACACGAAAAACGCAACGTGTGTAAATATAAGAGCAGTTTTTTTAGCCAATCACAGTCGATCTAGACTTGTCATCATCGATACACAGACGAAAATCCTAAGTGGATGTGATAGTATTCAAACCAAAACGTTAATAATCACTCCAGTTCGTATATTCAGCAATAGTAATATCAACTTGGGAACAAACGCTGGCCAATTAGAGTGTTCATTTTGTTTCTAAATATCAAATGCATTTGTCGGTCATTAATTTCACTGAAATAAAAAAAATAAATAAATGTTAAAAAGTAGAGACCCCAACATTGTTTATTCCTTTCGTTGAGAATTTAAGTTATTATGTGGTAATTTTTTATTATTTAGTCCCTTCATACATATGTGAATTTACTACCAGTATGAACGTAGTTTTACTCACGGGAATATCAGTAATAAGTGTATTTGTTAAATATTGTAAATCAAAGTCAAAACAAATGTTGTAACACTATTTTACATCACTGCAGTCACGAAAATGCCTGAGACTATACTGTAAAAAAATTTGTGTAATTTTACACGAATGTAGGCTACGTGGCAGCACAATCTCTACACATGTTCGTGTAATTTTACACGACTTATGTCCGTATATTTTTACAGTACATAATGGTAAAAATACAATAAAATGCATGTATAATAACAGTGCTGTGGTACGTGTATTTTAACGCAATGATGTGTTAAATAGCCCGTACTTCAAAAGAAAAAAAATTAAAATTAAATAAAAACAAAATACAGTATTTTTGAAATTACCTAGCAGCCTGGTGCAAAATCTCGAGTTTTTCTGAAACCTTAATGTGAGTTATATCTAAAAGATTTATTAATTTCTGAAGTGATTTGTAACTTACAAATTATCTCGAGTGACTTATGACAACTCTTAACTGACGTGAATTTCTGACCCTGCGAGGATTCGAACACACGACATTACAGATAATAGTCAACGACCGTAACCACGAGACCACCGATGGTCATCAACCTAAGTGGTTCGTGATATGGGATCCATTCATTTCCAGTCTAAATAGCCATCTTAATTAGTTGTTTTGGCATTTATTGGCATTATTTCAGCAAGCTGTTCTAAATACGCACGAGAAAACCTTTTCCTCTTTCTAAACTTCAGCACCAGAAATATGTTCTGTGACCTAATATTTGATATATTAGTCACTTACTGCTGAAACTACACATTCCTGCTCTCTGTTGGTAACATAGTGAACTATGTGCACAGATACTTCCCAATGTTGTGAAACCCGCAACGTGGTGTATCATAATATTAAGGCATATCACAATGTATGGTCCTAGTAAACATGGATCGCCGGGAGTCTCACTTGCTTCTTCAGCGCTTGGCTCGGTGTGTCCATACGGCATTCGATGCGCGCTTCAAGATCGCCCTTATAGCCACCGTCACTTCTTAGCCTCTAACTCGCGGGTAGGCTGCGCCCTTAAATGCCCTTCAATTTTTGGGTGTTTATATTCGTTACATGAGCATTAAAATGTGTTTGTTACGTGCAATATAATAAATGTCACGAATAATGAGTGTTAATGTGGTTTAAATCTATTACGTGACCCATGTTTATTGAGGCTAAGGTAATTCTCTCTTGTTTCGACTTTTTTTTTTGCGATATTAATTTTGTACGCTCAAACGAGAGCAAATATCAAAAATCTGTCTGGCAGTTTTGTTTGAAATGATTTTTGCTGTTATAGCTAATTTTCTTAAAGCATGAAATTGTACGGTTTTGAATAAAAAGTCAGTTAACCAGAATTTCTTTATTTACGTAATTAACTGAAACCATAGTATTTACTGCCTTGAAAAAAATAGCCAACATGGAGAAGACGATCTTAAACAAAACTGCCAAACAATTACTATCTGCTCTAGTTTAGACGTAAAAAATTAACATCATTAAAAAAAGTAGAAACGAGAGAAAATGGGCAGAGATGTCACATTTTACTGAAGTTACACGGAACAGAGCATAACTTCGAAAACACATACATTTTTATACTCTATCAGACAAGTTGTGTTGTGTCAAATTTTAAAACGTGTGACAATCGCCTTGAACATCACACTGTCACTATGCACCACGCACCACTCTCTTAATGAGATTATCTAGTGAAAACTACAATGTTTATTTTATATTACGTATTTGATGTATTTTTGGTAAGTTAAAAAGACTCTGGACCATGACTAGTCTTCGTAAAAATACAGAATGCACAGTTTTTTTTAGTACAGACAAAATTATAACATAATTTAAGTCATGGCCCCTGAAATGAAAAGAAACACAACAAAATTTAAACAAAGCATCTGTTTTATTATAAATGTAACAAATCAATAAAAAATACAATCACCTCTACTGAAATTAACATGTTTAGATACACGTATGTTTCGGTATTTTTTAAAAAAGGTTTTGGCTCAAGCCAATAAAATGTTTTCAATAAAATTAAAATAAATAAGAATTTAAATGCAAGTAAAATAATTTGGTGTCAGTAATGAGGTCCAGGATACAGCATACGAATGTGAAGATGTACCAAAATAAGGTCACATCTTTTTCCCAGACGGATAAATCGTAAGTTCGTGGACCTGAAATAAGCACACAAACAGAGTTAGGAAACCAGTGTTTGATAATGAGAAGATAGTCAGTTATATCACAGAGCGAGAAACAATACAGTAGAGAGAGTGTGTATGTTTTACCAGTACGTGTGGAGGCGTCGACAAAGTATAGACGACAGCGTCTGCAATGTCTTCTGCCTGCAGCATTGGAATTGTCTTGAGAATTTCCTCTGGTACACCAGCACCAGCCACCATATCTGTCTCCACTAATCCTGGGCTGATACTCTGCACAGTACATCACACAATCTTTATTCCTTTGTTTTATTACGTATTACCAACACTCATAAAATGTCTTAAATGTATTAACATTTAACCTTGAAGTGCTAACAAGGATTCATGATGTTATAGTTTTGTGTAGCAAAACAAGACAGTACTAGTATGGTGTATTAGTCTTATAATGAAATCGGAAATATCACTTAAAGAATTTAAGGATGAATTTAGTACATCATGGGGTTGTTCCATTAAAAATGGTCACTTATAGCTCGTACCGCTGAGTTAAATCACATCAGTTAATAGTCTTAAGTTCACGGTAAAATTTAATAATTCGCAGAGTAAGTCGTAATAATCTTTGGTGCTATTTACCAGTCTTATAGTCTTATCCATTTCGGTTACCATTAGAACAAAATTTAAGTGAACATAATTTACCTAAAAATATTTATCTTTTGCTTTTTTTTTTTTTTTTTTTCATTTTCACGATGTCTACTCGGTTAAATATCGTGTTAAATATTGTACAATGTTAGGCACATGGGCGGATCCAGAGGATGCCATAGGGGCTACAAAAATATTAAACCAAATAAGCCATTATCAAAAAAGGAAAATATTTGAAGTAAGTGCCAAGTGAAATATTGTAAATATAATATTACCTCATACTTTCCTAGGAGTTATGTAAAAGACAACGCAACATCAACAACTCATTCATTTCATATGGAAGTAAAAGCTTAAAAATGAAATTCACATAATATATTTTATATCAGGACAAAGGTTTCCACTTTTAAAGCTCAAGTTATCCTTTAATATATTACAATTTCTTAAAGGGAATATCTATTTAGGTTTCAGTTTGGAAACTACTCAAATGGCAATATTTTGCACCATAAAATCAGTGGGAAGAGGTCCCCCATTTTTTGGCTTGGGGTATGAGTGTAGCTATGTTATAAGGCATAGTCCCCTCCGTGATCCAGAGCTGGAGCCACCTCTGATTAGGCGTACTTGCCAAACTGATATAGGTCTATTGGCATTTTTTATAGAATGACATTCTCATGTAGGAATGCAAAACAAAATTGGTACAGCCAGGAAGATTCATGGGCAGGTGTGTAATATACTAGTTTTGTAACTAGTAGATCATTGTACCAGCAAGCCTGTATGCTCCTACCCCAAAATACGTTTAAGGCTGTACACTATAATATTAAGGGGAGTGTTGGACAATTTATTATATTTTCAGTTTTTAGGCCGTAACGTTTTTTCAAACTGTATTATCAAAATTTTCTCTTTGGCAAAGTATAGGATACAGGTATTCTTGATAAACTGCTTGACATAAATAGTAATGGAATCTTTCATTAATCTGTCATGCAGGATCATTGCAAGAGAAACATAGGTTAACTTTCAAGAATTCTCTTGCAATGGTCCTGTATGTCAGATTAATTAAATAGTCCATTATTATTTATGTCAAGCAGCTTACCAAGATATCTCCTTCAAGCCTTCCAGCCGCCATCATCTCGCACATACGTCATCACTATCAGCCTCCGGCACATCATGTTACGGTGAGGTCTAAGCTGTCTAAAGGGTCACCCATTATAGAGTCGAACACGAACGTAATTAACTAAACACCCGCCACCCCCCTTGTCTAAATTATTTAGTATAACTTCGTAATGATGTGTAATCTAAACTATGTAGAGCAAAGCCACCGAATATTTAGATAGCGTATTTCACTATACCAGTAAACCTCATCCAAAACATTATCTACTAAGTAGTGCCAATACAAATGCCTACCTCTGACTAGAGCCACCCAATCACTATAAATCTTGTGTAATATTTATTTAATTAAATACATGTTTTATAACAGATATCCTATGCTTTGCAGAAGAGAAAATTTTGATAACGCAATATGATTAAAAAAATGTTTTGGCTCAAAAACTGAAAGTACAATAAAATTGTCTAACACTCCCACTTAATTTAAGTTTATTTTTATTTTTTTCAAATTAGATATAAATGTATAAGTGAGAACTAACCGTGACCTTGATGTTGGACTTGAGGCGGTTCAGTTCTTGCCTCAGTCCCTCAGCCAGAGCAGTGACGGCGTGTTTGGTTCCACTGTACATGATTATTCTTTCAAACTCAGGAACCACGTGACCTGCCACACTGAAAGACAGACAAAGATAAACGTTGAACTAACTTCCTTTACTCCATTACAGACATGTCGCTATATCAGTACCGCTGCCAACATTGGAACTATTGCTCGGAGTTCTTAGAGAAAGTTATTTCACCAGCACACTGAACTGAATGGTCAATTTAAGCTCGTCTTGTAAGAGACGATACGTTATTGTCAGGGATTTAAAACTGGCTGCAAATCTCACGATTAATTTTTCTGCCTTTATGACGGACACTTTAGTTCTAAAATACTGTTTTTACTATACTCCAAACTTTCTACTACCCGTGACTTCAATGCGGTATTCAGTTTTAATGCCTCTTTGAGTAGTGCAAAAGTTTAGTCTTAGAACACAAAGTTATCATAAACAATTCGTAAATATATGTATTCTAATTTTTCAATGTATGTTAGAATATTTTCCCCGAAATAAACAAACATAAAAAAAATTATTCGTTGAAAATTTTTGATGAAAACTTTTCTGTACTTCAAATTCGTGGAAGTAATACTACTGTATTAATACTGATGATAAAATACTATCATAATAAATTGCATTAAATTTGATTGAAATATTTAAAAAAAAAATACAGAAACACAATTCAATTTTTTTGGTGCGAAATTATGTTTTGAAATATTATTTGAACCGATTTTGGGTACCCTGTTGTGCCTCCTGCCCGGTTTTGTCTCCCCCCCTTTTTTTTTCCACCCCACACACACACATACATATACATGTATGTATGTATGTATATATATATATATATATATATATATATATATATATATATATATATATATATATATATATATATATATATATATATATATATATATATATATATATAAAAGAAACCTTTGCGGGTGCACGTAAAACGAATAATTATTGCAAGTCATGTCATTAAAAATGTGATCTCATTATTAGGTACCTGAAAAATTCATGTTTTGTTTTGGGCACATGCTAGAATTCAAACAACTGTAACTTCCTGTCACTTTTGTAACTGACCCTAGACTAAGTTGGCAACTAATAAATGACACTGAGCCTATAATACAGAAGTAAATAACTGCATGCCCATTCATGTAGTATTGCTGTACCAACGAACAATCAATAAGCAGCTGTTTTATGTTTCTGTAAACATTACTTGGAGGCTACTGTACGGGTCAGTGAGAACGCCAATCTTTCTGGTCTATACTGATTATTAAGGCCATGAACCTTTTGAGAAAAAAAATGTTTCCCCAGTTTGTTTCAGTGCCTTACGTGCACATCTGCAGGTATGCTTCATGACCAGTGATTGGATGTTTAAACTCTCGCGTGCATTGGGGGATCTACCGACATATCACAGACGTGTGGTGTTGCAGCAACTTCACTGTGATTGGCTCAGTCAAATGAGACACGATACGTCACATAAACACGCTGTCAATAACCATGAATCAGAGCCTCAGATGAGCACGTAAGACGCTGGAACAACTGAGGCAAAATTATTTTCACAAGTTCACGGCCCCTACTCATTATTAGAGGTACTTGTAATTCACGGATTAGTTTAAGAATGAGTTGGAATTCAAACGCATGTGAATTTTTGTCACTTTCCGATTGGATCACAGATTACCAGATACTTTCCTGGAAAGTCTCAGCCAAGAACACATTTAGAGTAAAGTGTAAGAATAATTACGCTTGCCTTACTTGTTACAGGTTTGACAGCGAATGAACGGATATCACGAGCTGGAATATATTACATAGGATAGTAGAGTCTAGCTGACAGGTCATTGAATCCACGATCACGTACCACTACTCATAATTCATATCAGTACAATCATACAGTAAATTTTTCATCACACCGCTTAAGAAAACAATACCGTAAAATGGGGTGACTTGGGACATAAAATTATGACAACATTTAGAAGAGAAATTTACGGGAGATATATACCAAATTAAGAAAGTCGACATGAAACTAAATTTGTATTCACTCCCAGTTTATATACTTAGAAAATAAACACTATCCCACGTGTCCCGAGTCACCCAATTTTACAGCAATAAAGTTTATTTTGCTGTAGAAAATAAACACTGTGCAATTATGTCCCAATTCATCCCGCGTAACCCAAGTAACCCCATTTTATAGTAATAAAGTTTATTGTACTGTAGAAAATAAACACTGTGCAATTATGTCTCAATTCATCCCACGTAACCCAAGTAACCCCATTTTATAGTAATAAAGTTTATTGTACTGTAGAAAATAAACACTGTGCAATTATGTCCCAATTCATCCCACATCACCCAGGCCACCCCATTTTACGGTAATAAAGTTTATTGTACTGTAGAAAATAAACACTGTGCAATTATGTCCCAATTCATCCCACGTAACCCAAGTAACCCCATTTTATAGTAATAAAGTTTATTGTACTGTAGAAAATAAACACTGTGCAATTATGTCCCAATTCATCCCACATCACCCAAGCCACCCCGTTTTACGGTAATAAAGTTTATTGTACTGTAGAAAATAAACACTGTGCAATTATGTCCCAATTCATTCCATGTAACCCAAGCCACCCCATTTTACGGTAATAAAGTTTATTGTACTGTAGAAAATAAACACTGTGCAATTATGTCCCAATTCATCCCACGTAACCCAAGCAACCCCATTTTACGGTAATAAAGTTTATTGTACTGTAGAAAATAAACACTGTGCAGTTATGTCCCAATTCATCCCACGTGTCCCGAGTCACCCCACTTTACTGTAATAGTGTATTGTACTGCATGCGTGCTTCTGGAGATACATTACTTGAGCGCGAGTTGTATTGGGCTGTTACCTAGGAACCAGTAGTTTCCACGAAAGTATTTTTGTTCCAACTAGTTTCAACGTGCACACCTGCAGCTATGCTTCGCGGCTGGTGATTGGATAATTTTGTACTCTCAACATCTTGGCGTTCAACTCGCTAACCATATACTCGTGTCCTTGTACACTTGTCCTGATTGGCACAGTATAATAAGCGACGCCTCTACAAAAAAAAATACGATGCCAATTGCTACGAGGCAGAACTGCGTGTGTGCGCATAAAGCATTGAAGCAAAGAAATTCATAAATCTTTTCGGGAAAACTCTACTGATAGCATAAAAACCAGCGCGGTTTTAATCATCTATCTAACATGCCTGTATGTCCGAGTAGACCACTTAATCTAAACACAATCTTCATGTGTACTAAACAGTATAGGTTAATACTTCAAGTTAGATTGCAAAGTAAAGAAATATGCCGGACATGAGCAATTGCAGCAAATGGTGTGCCACAAAAAACCAAAGAATACACACGATAAGAAAAGTAAACAAACAATAGTACTTTGTATGCAACTGGCAAACGTTGGTGAACATATACAATTCCACAAGAAATTCTGACAGAGAGTGGGTGCTTGTTTGTATTCATTTATTTTCTTGTAACTCTCTGACTTGCATACAAAGTCCTTTTGTTTGCTTACTTATCTGTTTTTTTTGTATGTATTCTCTGGCTTTCTGTGACACACCATTTTCTGCAATGGAGTATGTCCAAAATACTTCTTTAGTTCATAACTTGACCGAATTGCAAGAATCGTTCAAAAATAACTTCAAGTTAGATTGCTCAGATTAATTTTTAAAATGTTAAATGATCCAAAAAGAATTTTATTATTATCTAGTTACAACTTATATAGTGTCATGACCACGTAAAATGGACCTTAATTTTTCAATATGTACTGGCTTTTGAAAGTCTTAAGCACATGTAGTACATGCGCATTTTCGTACACGAATGAATGGTAATTTTAAATAATCATAGGTCACGATACAAAGTTGTCGTGTACAGTAGGGTCTCCTGAACATTTTTTATTTTCCCTTGCATTTCTTACATGTCTTCTTCTATTATTACGACTTTCATAGCGATGTACTAGGAGATGTGGAGAGTAGAGAATTATACCTCTGAAGTACTTGATAGCCAGTATGACACACGAAGATATCCTTCTACCATTCTAAAGACTCGGATATTAACTTCTCTGTGACCTTGAACACTAAGACGTCACGCTCGGGTAGTGAAGGCCAGACTGGTGAGTACAATACATCTCATTACTAGGGAATTCCTCAAATTCGTTCTTCAATACAACAAAGTGTGTTGTACCGTATGTCTCTCCAACCATGTTATGGAAAACCAAAACTCTGGATTTTTGTCTTTATATAGCCGTATTCTGTAACTTCTTGTCGTACCAACACTGTATGAGTGGCTTCAGATATCAGATATTCCTTTAAGTTGAACAAATCCTTTATGTATTGTAAAATATAAAAAAAAATAATAATCACGTAAAAATGCCAACGTCAATACACGCTACCAAAGTGGGTACCGCTAGTATAACTTAAAACAGGAATTGAATATGCAAATGTCCAAAAACATTAACAATGTTGCGGTTATTTCGAAAATGTACTAGTGCAGCAATGAGAATACTATGGGTTGCGGAAACTGATCGTAATTGAATTTACACCCTCTCGACGCAAACAGACACGCTGCGCATTACTGGAACATGGTATTTCGAACAACATCAACATTTTGGGAATGTTTACCAAGGAGCTTAAACAGCAGCTATGGACCATTTAAATAATTATGTAAAACCTTCTAACGGTAGGCACATTAGCACATTATCGTGATCCCTGTAAGTACTGCTTTACCAATACATTAACTCGAGAAAACGTTCAGATATTTACGGAACTTCTATCCAGGAACTCTTTCTATCACTTCTTGCAGACATCCTCACGGACGTTAGATGTGTATTATGACACACTAGTAAAGTGAGAAGGCATAAGCCGGGGCCGAGCAGGTAACGTTGAACCACTTCAGGACTCTACCCAATGTTTTGGCTTGCAACTAAGGGAATGGTTGTTTGCCTGTCATGTGGTTTGCTGGTATTCAAAATAGCCAAATTTTGACATTATTCATGAACATAAATACAAGCGAAAATAGTGACTGTGAAAACTGTGATTCAGTGACCGTGTATATTGCTAATTACAAAATGCGTCCACAAAATTATTGTATTTCTGTTTCCTGTTGATAATATGAGTAATTACAGAAAAAAATTCTCCGTACCTGCCGAACAGATGAATGTGATGCAGCAAAGTCGACTGCAGCATGGTGAGAGTTTATTCATAGCTGCTCTTTCAACAATGGATGAAACAACGTCCTCAAACTTGCCTGTACATGTGAAGGCAACACTTTCCAGCTTGTGGCTCCACAGTGTGCCTAAGAAAGAATAAGTGATCAAATGTTAGGATGTATCTCGATGACCATTTTAGTTTTTAGCAGAATCGCATTTAAAGAAATAACTTACCTCAAAGTACCTAATTTCACGGAGCAGCTCACCGGAATATTGCCACTACTGCGAAAATGTGCTGCATAAATTCGACTAGTTTCTGCGATAGTCTTTCACTGCTGCACCATGCATTGTTTGCGTCGGCCAATTTGTTACTAGCGGATGTGTTCGCTTCATCACCGTAGGTTCTCAGACAGTTCTCCTTGGTGAACTGGCTCAGACCTTTCAGTCAAACGCGACCATAACGCCAAACCGATGTACAGAACCATGCAATATTTGCGTTTATTTCTTGACAGCAGATTAGATTCCAAACGCTGTACACTCGCTCTACGTCTCCTATTGGCAAACAATGTAGTGGTCTGCCGTGGAAAATGTACGTGACCAACAATGAATAGTTGCATGGTATCGTGGATAATAGTCACACATGTAACTGGCATCACTTACAATCCAGCGGTCAATGAGAAATGTGGCAAATATGTCTAAAATATGTCGTATCTTTTGCCGAGTTTTCATTGCCTACTCCTTAATATATTGGATATTTTATGCGGTTTGAAACCTTATTTACTAGATTTGATAAACGTATGTTGTTTATACGTCTCTGAAAATTTCTGCTAATAATTGTCAAATCCCAACAAAACCAAAAGACGTTTAAGATACTGGTTTGTACAAGTGTGCACACCAAATAAGATTTCAAGGATTAACCCAAATAAATATCTAGATACGTCTTAAATTTTGTCGTTAAATAAATAGGCCCAAATCTAGAGGTTTACCAAGAAATATTATTTATCAGTAATAGTGACAAATGAAGGACTATATGGTTCAATATCTCAATATATAGTTGCTACATCAGTCCAACCGACAACTGACATAAGATTACACTTATTAACTCTAAAACCTGTCTGTCTAGTGATTAAAATTTATATCATTTATCCCTGCCTTCCCAACACATTCAATTAGTCCGATTATATGGTCCAACCATTTGCATTGTACAACTTAACGGGCTACTGATAAAGTTAAGTTAAATCAAAATTGTTGAAGCACCTGTTGATATGTATGATGTGGCCATCATCCACTCCTCTCTCCTTCATGGACTTGATGGCTTCTCTAGTGCAGATACTGAGAGCAAGTACATTGACATCAAACATCTGCTTCCACTCAGCTGTGTCCCCTTCTGCAAAACAATAGTTACACAACTTCATGGAACGTTAATAATTGCAAGTTAATACTATACGGTGTCTCATAATTGTCGTTTGGATACAGAGATGACGGGAAACTCACCAGACAGTTTGGACATGTTCAGTACTCCAGCATTGTTGACCATCACATCGACTCCTCCTAGGTTCTCCTTCACCCACTTGAAGGCTGACAAGATGTCCTCCTCTTTACTGACGTCAGCTTTCAAAGCGTACAACTTCCCTGGAGCATCCTTCAGACTGTCTGCGAGATCCTAAGACAGTATAATGACAACATTGGAGCAACTGACATTGAAGATTGTGGTTATGGAGACTCTAAATATCTTTCATTTTGATTTGCGTAGGTAGGGAATCGGGCTTTACGTCTTGTCGACAGCGAGGTCATATAGACGGCGACACACAACTTGGTACAAAGACAGGATCTGGGAGAGGAGTCGGCCATGGCCTTTGTTCAGGAACCATATCAGCATTCGCCTGGAGCGACTTAGGGAAACAATGGAAAACCAAAATCAGGATTACCGAAGCCGGGGATTGATTTTCCTAACATAAATATGTTAATACCAAGTACATACGGAAGGACTTTGATAATACTCCTACAGTGGTCAACTATCGACAGGGATTGTATTGTTAAAATTTATTCAGTCATTTTTCATAATATCGTTTCCCGGCAAAACCCATTTTCTGCATTGAGAAGAGGAGATTGGCCTCTTGATACGACAGTAAAAATGTGGCAAAATATTTTTGAGTAAGTGAAGAGCAGAAGTTCCAAACGTTCTAAGTGCCGAAAAGTAAATGTTTCAGGAACAGCAAAAAACAAACAGCTTAGAAGTTTGTGGACTTAAAACAATACTGTCTTTTACCTCCTGTAAAATCCAAACACGTGGTGGGAAGCATTTAGAACGTACTAAGCTTGTCGGCATTGGCATAAAGAACCATTTTCATGGGAAAAAGAATTTTCACAAAAAGTGGAACTTAGAACGTTTGGAACTTCTGATCTTGGTGTGCCTTAGAGCATTTTTTTTTTTTTTTTTTTTTTTTTTTTTTTAGAACAAAAATGTTCTATTCTCTCACAGTTTTACGGGAGTGGAAAAAGCGAAAGCTTACGAGATCCTATAGCAGTGTGGGCCGAGCCGAGATGAACAAAAAGTATGTGGTGGCGTACACGAGAGCTGAACAGGTACGAAGCCCAAAACGAATTTAATTCAATATACCAGATGTCCAGAAACCAAAGCATAATAATCGCACCAAGCGAATTCTAGGCTAAATTGGAGAAGAAAATGTAAGCGGCAAAATGTACATTTTTTCTTGCACAATGTGGCAACATTGCGCGGAGGAAGTCCCCTCTTGCGCTCCACGTCCAGGTATCATTTCATGTATGTTACATCAAGTAAACGTAGGATCATGTTAGGATTGCCTGGGTTTAGGAACCTGTACCCATAATACGCAGGTCAAAACAGTATTAGTAAGATAAGTAAGATATCTGTGGAGCGCAAGAGTGGAGTAACTACAACGCTATGTTGTCACATTGTGAATAGAAAATGTAATCGTACAACATTTTGCCCGTTACATTTCCTTCTCCAATTCAGCCCATCATTCGCGTGTTGTGCTTATTACGTGTTTGTTTCTGGACATCCTGTATAAATCCTTAACCTTTCTCTCGCCAGGGCTCGGGTGAAGGCAGTAAGCACCCTTAACGGCACGGTGTACAGCAGTTTTCATCATCAAGTTTTTACTTTTCTATTTGTACCAGATATTTGCTTTTCTTATTTTAGACTCAAAATGTGACTAAATTTTGTTCTTAATTTTTCTTTATCTTTCATAGGTTTCGCGTAATAGCTCTTTAAATTCAAAATTTTCATGTTACGTTTTAACAACTACACTAAAACCAATTCACACACCAAACTGAAAAAAATTCAAAGTGAATAAAGACGTCACAGGCAACAATCTCTCGTACATGAAAACAAAGAACAAGTAAATTATTGTATGAAAACAAAAATTCTAAAATTTAAAATAAATATTTTAAAAATCCAATATTATTTTAATAGAAAAATATTTTATTTTGTGTTTTAACATAGGTGAACTTATAGCCTACAACATCGTTAATCACTGTGAATTCTTTAAGTTTGGTATGTCAGTTGGTTTTTTAGTGTCGTCCTTAAAACGGAAACACGCAAATTTTGACTCTAACGAGCTATTACGTAAAAACCTTGATAAATAACAAAATATATATATATAAATTTCTTTTTCCTATTTTGTGCCTAAAATAATAAAAAAACTAGTACAAATATAAAAATAAAAACATGCTGTTGAAAACCTCAGGCCCAAGAACAGACCAAAATCTGTTCACTGACCTGTTAAATAAATGTTTAGGTACAATCAGCTTCCGAGAAATAAAACACACTCTCGGGTGCTTAGTTGAAGATTACTCCGAACAATAAGACTTAAGTAAAAACAAATTAAACTTGCTCTTTTTCTCGTGTAACAGTCACGAATTTCGTGCTGCCTGGCCGCGATGTTGAACAAATACTTAGCGTCAAGGTTGGTGCCACAGCCAAGAAAGCGAGACCAATTAAAAGACCTTGAAACTGACACGCTGTGTTTCAGGCGAGTCATGTCACGCGATGATGGCAGGTTTTAGACTGTTCACTATAAACTGAACACTCAGCAGAACTTGTAATTAATTAAAAATAGGTTTTGTTGGGTCAATAGATGTTTACTTTTGAAAATGCTGATACATATGCACTGGTTTTCAGTTATGTGGAAGTTTTCATATTAATAATAATACTAAAGATGGCTGCAAAACAGCTGAAAGAAAATTTTATGAAGTGCTCACTTTATAGATGAAATGTAGTAGAGTTTAATGTTGAGTTTTGTTGGTCGGTGTCCTGCATACGAATATAAATAAGTATTGTTTTAAATTTTGTACGTAATATTTCACATAACGTTTCGTTGTTAATATAATACATAGCTTTTTTGATACAATCAAGACAGTCTAAAAACAATAATAATAATAACGGTCTTCGAAACACATTCTTAAGAAATTTCGTTGTAGAATGTTAACGTACAAATATTTCCAATGCAAATGAAGAAACAAATTAAGTGTCTAATATTAATTGTTTTGATGATTGGACTGCAAATAAATACTGTAGTAGGCTACTTTGAAGACTTATTTTCAACTGTATTTGGAATGTATTTATGCTTTATCAAGGACGTGATTGTAATGAGATTTTTAACAAGTGCATGGCAGAACGCAGTGATGATTGTGACAAACGCGTACCAGATTTGAATAGTGTGGTAGAATGTATTTGTAATTAGGTCCCAGAAGCCCAGCGAATTTCAGACGTGTGCCTCCCACTGAGTACCATCGTAAATTTAAATTGTATAGCATAACCAACAGAACTGCAATAACACCAGAAAAATTAAATAAAAATGAAGAAGATAAAGTGTTTCTACTCAATCGCATAGGCTATGATGAATTTTTTTAACTACAGCATTGAAAGATCAATTTTTTTGACTTTCTGAAATGAGTAGCTGAAGATTGAAAAATAGTTGGGTCTAAAATTGAGAATAAAAAAAAACAGTTTTTTGAATCTTTGAAATAGTTGGTTAAACGTTGGGAACTGGTTTGTTAAACATTCCTGTGGCATGTAGCCTATGTACCAATGTTGTGTTCAGAGTCACCAATACTATCACCCCTCAAAGCATGTACCTTTCCTCCCGACTCATCCTGTATACTGCATACAAAGTTGATTTGACTTTTGTGCATTTCGTTCATTCGGTGTTCATATTATCAAAATGTCGGCCGTTTTCATATATTTAGCACAGCATTACATATCTTAAGAAATATTTTTTTAGAATTTCACCAAACTTGGTACACGTATGCTACATACCAAGCTGACTTGACTCTTGTGTATTTTTTTTTAATGGCGGCAGTTTATATATTTTTAGCATAGTAGGCCTATTAACATCTCAAGAAACAATTTTTAGACTTTCTTACGTATGTACTATATACAACGCTGTATTTACGTTTGTGTATTTCGTTAATATGTTTATAACGGCGAACAATTTTTTTAAGCGTTACAATATGACATATTTGAGAAAATATATTTTCGAAGTTCATTAATGTCGCTACGTATATTCCAGTTAGTTACTTGATTGAATTTTGGTATACTTCGTTCATCCTTTGGTTTTATATATTTATTTATATATATATATATATATATATATATATATATATATATATATATATATATATATAT
>PNEQ01128624.1:0-17392 GCA_003012365.1 Medauroidea extradentata
TGTGAGGCAGGTTTGTTGCAGTGCTGTACTGTGTTGTGTTGATCAGTGTTAGGCAGCGTAGTCATTGATATGGTTATATCTGTGAGGTATGTTTGTTTCAGTGCTGTACTGTGTTGTGTTGTTTAGTGTTAGGCAGCGTAGTCATTGATATGTTTGTAGCTGTGAGGCAGGTTTTTTGCAGTGCTGTACTGTGTTGTGTTTTGTTCAGAGTTAAGCAGTGTAGTCATTGATATGGTTGTAGCTGTGAGGCAGGTTTGTTGCAGTGCTGTACTGTGTTGAGTTGATTAGTGTTTGGCAGCATAGTTTTTGATATGGTTGTAGCTGTGAGGCAGGTTTGTTGCAGTGCTGTACTGTGTTGTGTTGATCAGTGTTAGGCAGCATAGTCATTGATATGGTTGTAGCTGTGAGTTATGTTTGTTACAGTGATGTACTGTGTTGTGTTGGTTAGTGTTAGGCAGCGTAGTCATTGATATGGTTGTAGCTGTGAGGCAGGTTTGTTGCAGTCTTGTACTGTGTTGTGTTAATCAGTGTTAGGCAGCGTAGTCTTTGATATGGTTGTATCTGTGAGGCAGGTTTGTTGCAGTGCTGAACTGTGTTGTGTTTTGCAGTGGTATGCAGGTTGGCCATTGTTATGTTTGCTGCAATAATGACATGTTTCTGTACTCTTTTGTGGTTTGCTAAGCTGTGGCAGGCTGCTGTGATATGCAAATATTTTTTGTGCTGTATCTTGTTATCTTAATTAGTGATAGGCAAAAAGGTACATGTTATGTTTACAGCTATGTGATAAATGTTAGTTCTATTTTGTATTGTGTTGTGTTAATTATTAGCATTCTAGGACGCCACTGTTGCAGCTGTGTAATAAATACAAGTTGTATTCTATATTGTGTTTTGTTAAATATTGGCAGTCTAGGAGGTCACTGTTATGTTTGCAGCTGTCGGGCGCGTGGCACTCGACACGAGACTAGGTTGTCTTGACGAATACACAGACGCTGACCACATTATCGCTGCAATACATACATTCTTCTCTACAGTGGCGCAGGTAGAGTTGCGTCTACCGTTGTGGAGAGTCTTTGACACGCCTGCGTTCATCCGCTACATTGGAGCACTCGACGACTTCCGCCGGTAAGCCCTCTTTATATCTAGCTTTTTATTGCATTCTTAATAATTCCTCTTGCTCCTCTCTACCCACGTCAATATTCTCTCTCAGGCTTTCTTTGCATTGATTCTGTCTGTCCACTTTTGTACACTCTCAGTCTTTTTCTCTTCCTCTTGCTCCTGTCTGCCCACTTCAATAGCCAATAATGATAAAAATTACGATAGTAATAGTAGTAATAACAATCATAATGATAACTGGAGGGGAATGAGAATGTGCGTCATTTGCCATTGCAGATGAGACATTGTTAGTCAGGTTTAATTAAGAAAGGGTATTTTATTCAATTCATTCCCCAAGAAAAAATCATATACGTTGAAAGTTTTATTTACTTAGAACTGTTAGAAATCAGTGGCATGTGTGTCCTGTAACTCGAAGAACATGGTTGTAAATATTTATGTTATAAGGGAAAAAGAGTGTGACCGTATTCTTTGGTGAAACTTCCACAAGATCAGTCATCGCCAAATATTGTGACGTGTGGCTAGCACACCCTCCCACTGGTCCATCTGCCGTAATGTACTAATTTAGTATGGCCTATACTCAGTTCGTGTTATAAATTATAAATATTGCCTTTTAAAATGTGTTTCTTTAAATTTACATATACATTACTATGTTTTCCAAGTGTCTAATTATTGTTTCAATGTTTTTCAAAATGTATATTAATATTTGTCGTACATTTACAATCGCCATTATTCAGTTGCATCAGCTGTGCTATGTTTATTGTATCCTTCTGCTTGAACATGATGCAACAGGAACAATACTCCAAGATAAGACATTTCAAAATACTAATAATGATTTTAATATGTTATACTATTTTTCAGTGTTCATTATGTATTGAGTCTTGTGTAACTTTATCCTATTTATGGGAAATACTATGCACCGCGCGATGTCAGCTTCCCTCGCGGGGTAGGTTTGGCGACGCCGAACGCCGTGTTGAGTGAGTCGGAACGTGACGCGCGGAGGAGATAGACGTTTTTGTCTACCCCAGGTCCTTTACCAGATTTTGTATCAGCCATTTTTAGTTTCAATAGCTTAGATCTTAATTACCGGAACCGTTCTTGTTGTTTTTGACCTGGGGCTCCTCACCCCAGCCGGCCGACGCATCCAGGGGCTAACTTTCGCCCATTAAGTCCACCGCCTGCCTAGTGCCGTGTAACCTACTGGAGAGGTTTGTGCTCCAGGCCCACTGAACTGGCATTGGCATTCCGCGAATACCAGTCTATTGTTCATGGTGAGTAAACTACTGAAACTATTCACGTCCTTCATTTAAGTGTAGTGTTTTTGCTCACCCCGTCCCTAGTGACGCTTAGTGTATATTTGAGTGTGTTGTGGCGTGGAGACTGGCCCTAACAAGTCCCCGAAGATCCGTCGTTTGGAGGTTGCACTGGTATGTAGCCTGCCCCGTGGTCCTCGGCCTGTCGACCCTGAGATCATCATCAAACGTGATTTCCTCCGCGCCTTCCACCATGTACCCTTATCCCCACTATCCATCTCATCTCAGCTCTCCCTGTTAGACGGTCCACTCTCTTAACTTTGTCACCCATATCCCGTCCGACTCATCTACCAAGTCAGTGTCATTGTCATCTACATGTTGCCCCCCTCCTAGCGCCCATAAAAGTTGCTAATAGCATTGTGGCGTAAGTCAGGGATCACGACCAAGAGTACTGCCGGATTTTGAAACATAGAAAGGTAAACGTTCTTCTCAACATGTTTGCAACGGTCTGCGCAGACATGGACATGGACTTCATAGCTACCGCGAACAAGTAAATCTACTCTGCAAGGTTGACCTCAGTAATAGGCAGTTGTGAGCATGTGCCTCGTGGAGAATGTTTACACTTAACTCTAATGATGCGCAGTGCAGCTAGTGATGCTGGTTGCAGTTCATATCTTAATAAAGTTGTGACCAGTTTTGTGCATTACTCGGTAACGCGTCTCTGTTTGACTCGCGGCAACTAGGCTTGTTTATTTTTATTCCAGCATGTGTCCATCAAATGTTTTAATGCCAGCATGTGTCCACCAAATATTTTTATACCAGAATGTGTCAACCAAATTATTAGTACGATTAGAAATAGAACACAATCTCATGTGAACAGTATTCTCTTTACCATTATCTTTGCACATGCCTCCTCACGTGTGCAACATTAAGGTCTAGCAACAAACAAAACGATGAAGTTAGGAAAAAAACTCACGGAATGACAAGTGTCAATGGTGTTAACTAAAGAATTCACTTATTGTCCGTAATAAGATGTGAGAATGCAAGAAACAACACAATAAAGCTGCTATTTCACCGTTCAGGACGGCAACTACACGAAATATTCCATCCTTCGCTCGGTTAACACAGCCTACCCTGACTGCAACGAATATACTTGTACACTTGCTGAGCAGTTGCCACACATCTCCTAGCAGACCACGGACAAGTCTATACATAGGCTTGTCCAAATGACGTCTGTTGGTGGACAGCATTGTTGTCGTGACAGAAGAGGTAGTCTGTCGATTTCTAACTTATATGGTCGCCCATTCTAAGTTTCTGTCATTAATATCCTTCCTTAGACTTTATTTTCTCCTTTTCGGCTTCATTCAAAAGATTAATGCAACAATCTTAGCAGGTTTCAATTGTTTTTACCAGCTAGTGTTCTTCATTTATCTTTCCCAGCACTTTTCATTACTTGTTGTACAAGATGTTTGTAACATCACATTTCAATGGCATGTACTTCTACTAAGTTTCCTTGTCCAAGAACCGCACAATGCGTCACTCTACACGAAAGTTACTTTACGTATTTCATTCGAATATATGTTATGTTTTTTTATGGTTACCACAATTTTCCTTCTTTGCTTGTACTGTTCTTCTTTTTTCTCCTTTTCGCTGAAATTAAGCTTACGAGGCAAGGAAAAGTTTTAATCTAGAACAGTTAATCAACCTCTAGTTTGACGCCTTTAATCTCTTTTCCATTTGTAGAAAATTTCAATACTTTAGTTTTAATTTCTAAAATTATATTTCTAATTGTCATTATTTAATTAAGTAATTCTATACCTCTGAAGCAATCTCCATAAATTGTTCATCATGTGTAATAACTGTAATTTCGTCTACAAAGCGTATGACACTGCAAAGCTTACCGGAGATACGTTTATACTGTCGAAAAATAATGGTGAACTATGAGAAGACCTGAATTAGCTATGCAGTGGGGGGAAAACGCAAGTGTCGCTCAAGAAAGTATTCGTTTCTTAAACTGATGTAGGATAGTAAACTGTTCATTCGCTTGGCTATGAACTGTCATGGAAGAAATGTGGTACTTACTTACACGCACTTTGAACTTGAATACTCAAATAAAATAGAAGCAGAAACATTTCAGCCGAAGTATGACTCTAGACCTAGGGTGGCATTTAGTTATCACTGAAAATAAGTAAATTCACGAACCTCGCACGTTTACACCTACAATTTATTAAAATAATAACTACGAAAACTTGCATAGCGAAAGTAAAGCTTAAATAGTATTAAAACAAATTGTGGAACAGTAAATAATGTGATGAAAGTTAAATTTTGACAAACCAATAATTATTCCAGAGTAAAACAGGTTTAATACAAACCAAATTAATTTATAAAATACCGTTGTGTCTGGATTATCAACTTCTTGATAACATTCAACATTATTAAGTCTACGTATCGATTTTAAAATTCACGCAACGACTTAGACTTGATCAACCAAAAGTCATTTTCGCCGGGACACTGAACATTGCAAATTAAAAAAAAAAGCAAACACTATTCGTCTGCGTAAACACACCGTTAACTTAACTGCCTGCAACTGTATATTACATATCATTGGTCAACAGCCTTCTGGTAAGCACTGCATCATCGCAACTCATCAGAAACATAATTAATTTTCTTCAACTTAACACCAGCTTCAAATATGGCGATCAGTGAAATACCTGCCAAGTACATTTTTAGCCTAGGAATAATTCACTTAATGAAAGTCAATAAAACTTTAATTACTTAACTTAAACACAGGGATGTGCGCCTACGTACCTTTTAAAATAACATTTAAATTAATCCAACGTATTCACCAAAGTTACAATTAAGAAGCTAAGACATAAACTTTGACTACCAGAATAATTTGAATTTATTCAGTTCCTACAAACTCAACTACATGATTGGCTACTTATCTTAAGTGACTCGAGGACTGTTCCGCTACTGACGATCCTCGGGCGCTCGCCCACGCCTCCGCTGTCTTCAGACATATTCGTAAAAAGCCCACTATCAATAAGATACAAAACTCCCGTGAACCTATGTCGCACCTCTATAAATAGGCCCGAGTTGACCAAACTCACATAGTCTGTAAATTTCCATTGCCGACACCCGAATTTCAAAATCGCCAAAAGCATGTGTGCGTGGCAGGGGAGGGGAAGATGTGGGTTTAGTGCATTAAGGTGTAAACAAGACGGTAATAGAGAGATAGAGAGGTGTGGAAGATGCCAACTGATCTAGCATGCGATGGCACCAGATGTGGAGCAGGAAGAGGGGCGAGGGACCACGCACTGGTCGCGTCTAAGGAATGTGCTGCAAACGAACTCATTCAACTATACCGTTCTGGGAAACTCTGAGCTGAGTGTTGTCCAATTCAACGAGGAAGGTCTCGATCAAAGTTTCCAATAAAATGTTATACTCACAGTTCCAGTTGATTGACAAATAAGAGGAAAAATTCAAACAATATTTTACACACCAATGTATCTCATTCCAACCGTCACAATATTAATTTGTTATTCTTCAATAGAAATGTTGAATAGCATCCGTGACAATGCGCACCCGTGCCTTGCTCTTAGAGACATCATTGTTTCAAGTAGCGGTTTTCCTGTATGTGCCATCTGGTTCTTGTACATCTGGTATATTATTGTACGATTCCTGTAGTCTATTTTTAGGTATTTTAGTGCTTGTCAAAGAACATCTTGTCGACATAATCGAAAGGATTTTCTGTGCCAATAAATGTTATCTCTAAATATTCATTTCCTGCCAAGGCTTCTTCAGCGATTAATGCCAGACTTAGTATGGCTTCTCGGATACCTCAGTATTTGCGAAATGAAAACTGATTCTCTTCTATTCCGTACGGCAATCAAAAGTATTGTTGTAATTTTAAAGGTATGCGCTGTAAGGCTTTGTGTTAAGTGTTATTCGCAATTTGTGCCCCGTAACGTCATACAGACACCTGACCGGCGACGGACGAATGTCTTTTAGACCGCCAAAATTGGTACTGGTATGCCATGCAGCCTTGGCATAGTCGTAATTGTAAAGTGTGTTGTTCAGAAAATACCTTGGCGCGGTAGAGTTCTGTACTGCACTAATCTTGCGTTGAAAATCTGACATCTTAGATCTCAACTACTCAGGCATGGGATGAGAAGATATGACGAGATAGCGGGCCTGGCGTGTGAACCGCGATGTAGCGTGGTACGCGAAATATTTTTTTGTATGACTGTTAAATTTTTTTCACAAAAGTTTGATTACCACGCTTCTCAAAAGTGCTAAAAATTACTTTTCATGTTGCTGTAGCTGAGAAAATGCCACACGTAAACGTACATTAAAATAATAGAAACATGCGGTAGACTTAACCACGTACATTCCACAAATAAAATAACAGGATCGTCGTTTGAAGTCCCGTTGAAAAACATTTCCTACGAAAACATTGCGTGCTGGTTCAGAACTCCGCGCCAGGTGTCAGTAAGGGGTTTGACAGACATGTTATATTCGACTTATAGCCTTACACGTTTCCATGCCTCAGATGTAAAAAAGGGTCCACTAACTCTTAAATGTTGGATATAGTTAATGAAATACTTTACCTCCCATAATATTCGCATTATTGATTTCTTTAGAGGGATACTAGCATTCAGTTTGGTGTCATAAAGAAGACATAAGGGCGGTGTCTATGCTTTGACGGCTGTTAGGGTTGTGTGATATTGCGATATATCGCACGCGATGCGATATATTTTCAAAAAATCGCGTGCGATATATTCGTTGCGATACATCGCTGCGCGATATTTTGCGATTTTTATCGCAACGCGATATTTACGATTTTTATCGCAGCGCGACTTTTGCAATTTTATTGCAGTGTTATTTTCGCGATTTACATCGCTGCAAATTTTTATTGCTATTTTAATCACATAGTGATATTTTTGGCGATGCCATGATAACCTCCATTGCAAAGGTATAGTCTTTCTATTTGAACTCAACTTTAAGATTTAAACGTTTTAGCTCAGGATAGACAAATCTAGTTGAGGAAGTTGTGATATAATATATGTAGTCGTACATCAAGATTACACCAGTGGTCGTAAGTCACAGCATATACATTTTTAATTTTGAGAAAAACAAGACAAGACATTACCATTTTTTTTTCTTGAACAGAGTATCTAAGAAGAAACTAACACAACCATCTTAATACCTTACTTCGCTGTCAGTAAGTAACATGACATGACCATGACATTAGGTGAGTTGATATTGTCCAAATGGATTTACAAACATGGCTGCAAAGTGGAAATAGACACAACATAAACATTAACAAAAATGTGGCAGTATTATGGACATTTTATGGGAACCATTTTGTAGGCAATTACCATTTCTTTGTACGCAATAAATTTTGAAATATGCATAGCTAGGACATTTTTCGTTGCAATAAGCCTTAGCGTATTTGTAAATGTGTGCCATTAAGGCGGCCGCCTAACTCACGCTTCAAAAGAGGTGCTGGCAGCGCGTTCGTAAACAGATTTTTCTACGAAACAATTCTATGTGTGTCCATTGTGCCAACGTACGAAAATAAAACAAATTTCACACAAGGTCGGTACGTTATTGTGAAGACACAATGCTCATTAAACACACAGATTCTAAGCCCTCAAACATGGCTAAAATACACCTTTTCAGACAGCCGTACTTCAAAATGTAGCCTACTAAATGGGATGTATGCTCAGATTGCGATGTGCACTGAACTTTGCTACAGATTTTACACCAATAAAATGATATGGTCACCGCTTAGTGTCCCATAGTAAAAACAGTTCGGCGGGCTTGCACGCTGGTTAAGAGCTTGGCTCGTTGAGGAGATGCAGCATTTGATGCGCGTTTCAAGGTCACCCTTATGTCTGTCATTTCTGAGCTTCTGACGCGCAGGTAGGCAGTTAGTTGGAACTGGCGCATGAGCTCCTCTATAGCGTGGTACGAAAGGTGATTTTTTATGCATAACTAGGAACACATGTTTTTCGCGAAAAGAATTTTGCTCCAGTTTGTTTCAGTGCCTTTCGTACACATATGCAATTGAGCTTCACGGTTATTGGCAGCGAGTCTATGTGAAAACCCGTATCTCATTAGACTGAGCAAATTACAATAACGTTCCTGCAACACCACACGTCTGTGATTTGCCGGTAGCATCCCTAGGCTCGTGGTAGTTGAAATAACCAATCACTGACAACAAAGCAGAACTGCAGATGTACAGGTAAGACACCGATACAAAGTGGGTCAAAATTCTTTCCGCGAAAAATAGGTGTCTGTACGTATAACTATTTAAAGTGTTTCTACTGCCCGTTGTATGAGAAAAATAGGGGTCTGTATGTATAACTATTTAAAGTGTTTCTACTGCCCGTTGTATGCGAAAAGAAGGCAGACTTCAATCTGTCTCTGTCGTTTTAAAAATACCGCCCGCTTATAAAAAAAAACTCGATTTTCAGCTCCTCAAAAGTTTTTTTTTTTTTTTTTACATTTCTTTAGCTGGAAAAATGCCAGCCGTAATCGTAAAACAAAACGATAGACACCTGCGTCTGAGTTAAACACATGCTTTCCACAGATTAAATAATAATGTCACCGCTTAAAATTCCATTGAAAAATACTTTCTACGAAAACACTGGACGCTAGTTCAGTACTCTGTGCTTAGAGGCGAAGCTACGTTTAACACACGCATTGGAGTCGACTTATCGCCTCCCCATTTCCGTGTCTCAAACGAAAATAAAATCTAAGGTCCAAACAACTCTTAATGGACCAAATATTATCAAACTCAGTACTCTTGGTGGCCTGGTCAACATGTGTAATATTAATTATTTAAGTTTCAACATATTTATTGTGTAAGCTTATGTAATGATGGGTGCTGTCGTCAGTTGCTTCATGCAAGTGTTGGGTAATTTTATGATAGAGAGGTAACACAAGACTGTAAAACTGCTGGGTAGTGAGTGAGTGGACAGTTATGTTTTGTTATCAGTATGACGGGCGGCATTAACTGCCGGCTGGTGTATCTAGACGCTGAAAGGAAATGCTGACATGAAGATAATGACAGCTTAGTTACTTGTCTCCAAGACAAGATTTTCGTACTGGAAACATAAAAGTTGGGTAGCTTCTCACACTCAGTAATCCAATTTTTCTTATTTGAAGACGGCATTGTCTTTATCTATTACACAGTAATACCCTCATTTCGTGTATATACAGTACAATTATTATTTGTATTTAAGTAAATAGGCCTGTTTTTTTTAATAATCAGCGACATATTCAAAATGATAATTGCATAATACTTGTCCTCATTTAAGTATGAATAAAGAGTATCATGTTTATAGTCCACTAGTGTGTGTTGAATGCCTCCTTTTTTAACATTTAGTTTAGTGTATTTTTGCATTGAAATATTGTTGAAAAAGGTACCACAATAGGATGTGAGTTTCGTTGTAAATATTGCTTTATAATTATTAGTGATAATTATATTACAGTTTTATGTAGTGGTTAGTGATAACATGTAGTAATTATACTTCGAATCTATAGTACGTAATGCGATAGTGTTCGCCGAAAGCTCATAATTTTCCAGGGGAGGACTAGTTGTGAGGAACACCCGACCCACCAAACAGAGCGGGAGATAGAAGAGGGGATCCAGGAGGCCTTTCCCTTTACGAGCAAATTTGGGGTTTCGAGGCAAAAAATTGTGGTTTTTTAAGCACCATTCATACCTAAAGATTCTATCTATATAGCTGGTTGAAATTTAGATTGTTTCATATAAAATTGTGTTAGTGATCATTTTTGCAAACACACAGTTATATTACCTGCTGGAACGTTGTCCCATCGCAAATCAGTATTTAAATACCAGGAGATACCTGAATATTACATTATACAGTTTTAAAATTATTCTGTAGCTACCTGTATGCAAACGTAAATTACTAATTAAATAATTTGAATTACTTAAATCACTTTCATTACTGCAGAATTTTTATAACTTGTTACATAGATAAATAACATAGTCAGTTGGCTATATTACTAATCACATTCGCTAAAATATTGAGGATGTTTACAATAGTTTTTAATACGCTTTACGTGTTTTACTTGCTGTAGTTTTGTTAATTCATTAATGTAAAAATTATTTAATCTTAAAATTAATTGTCAATATGCCATTAATTACTACATCAAACATTGTTCACTTATTTCTTTCGGATATTTTACTTTACGGAAATATTCAGAAATAATTGTGCGATTAGTATATATTTTTTAAACTAGTGAAATGAAAACTATCATTCTGGCTTTATCGTTTTCTTTTTCACTATTTGAATGTTGAGGCTTCATCTTTTTGGTACGGGATAAAGCGCACACACGGAAAAACTTTCTCGCAAGGGACCCAGATCTTAACAGTTAGTTACAAAACGTTTTTTTATAAGCTTTATTACAAGGTTAAATATACGTGACATCAAGCTACAGTAACCATGCATTTTAATACAATAATGACAAATGTTAGGTGATGTGAATGTTACAAGTAACACCGATCCCCCACCCAATAAAGCGGTGGAGGGTCCGGGGACCTTCTAATGAAAAAATTAAGCCTTTAAAGTGAGTAATTATGACATTTAAGTAGTTTCCGGACTCCATTTCACTTTTATATGAAGTGAAAATTCAAACATTTCGGGGGGACGGAAGTTCTCGGCCCCGTTTGCATCTCCCCTATTTCTGGGCGTGCATACGCAGCGTGTTACTGAAGCTTGATATTTTTTCTCCTCCGTCTTCAATAATTTTCTTCATAGAAGATAAGTTAACCAGTGTTCAATAACAGGTTTGGCTTGGTACGGTACTATTTGTTTGGGGTTGGGAAGGAAGGAACGTGTCCCCTTCCACCTCCCCCCACCCAACGACAAGCCGTTGATGCGCATGAGTTATATGACAGTGATAACAGGCTAATAGTATCACCCGTATTGTAACTGATATGACGGGGCAATTGTGATAGTGGTGACTCTAGTCACACGGTGTCCGTGAGTAATGATTGGAAGATTTATTTCATTTTGATGTGGTTTAACGTTTATGGGTGATTCGGGATAAAGTGAGCACTCAAAAAAAACCTGATTTTTTTTTTCCTATTTTCCGCCCGTTTATATCTTTCAGCTGCATGTAAATATAAACATTGCCACTCGCTTTTATTTACATAGGCTCGTATAATGTTTACATTTACTTTACACTACTCCGATCAATGTTATCTGCAACATCTACTCATTAAATGAACGGGCGCTGTATGTAAGCTATACTCAATAGTAATATTAGATATAAATACCTGCGAGTTAACGTTTTATGGCACATTGTTGCCGTTACTTATCTCGTAAATGCATGCGTAATATATTAATTTGTAATTCAAAACCGCCACTATAAACACACACGACACACGCAATTCAAGAATCCAAGTTCCGATCAGCACACTGCCATGAATGACGACACAATTTACAAAAATAATAAAAAACCGATTTTCTTAAGGTGTGGAACAGAAAAAAAGAAATGTTACTTCTATTTCCACATGCTCAGGCTGGCAATCGTATAACATAACCGATTAGCAATGATATTCAAAAGTATTAGAAGTAACTGTTTATGAATGTGTTCATCAGAAACCCACATTTATTACACAACGGACAAACACACTCCATAGAGTCCTGTCCTGACTCAACTCGTTATCAAGCAAGCGAAGGGATTAGGGAAGCCGAAACGGCGATAACCTAATTCTGATGCCACCTGTCGGAGGACTTTTCAACTACGTCTATGTGCGAGCGTTAAGCGGCTGTGTGTCAACGGCTGTTTTGAATTCAGCGGACGGTTGCATCACTTTGTTCCGCCGCTAATCAAGTAAAATTACACAGTTAGTAGGTATGACAATAAGAGAAAAAATAAGTATTTTAAAGCATATCGTATACAGAGAGGTCGATTACATCTTATGTTCTTTCACTAATGCTGTATTCGAATAAGAAAATACACGGAACTACATGCAATGATTCATTACCAACCATACAAACAATTATGTAACTATTGTTAATGTTGACTAATGTGCAGTAACGGCTAGTAATTTTATTCAACGTTTAAATCTTTAGTGCTCACTTTATTCCGAATGACCTATAGAGATATTTATAGTGCATTGATAATGTTGTTATTGCCGACGAGGGAAGCTTTGCTATTTTTTCAAATCTTACTGACTCAAGGAAAGTCGTCTCTACGAGTGAAGCAATCTGTGACTACACAATTGAGAAAGGCGTTGAATGTTTATGTGAATCAACATACTTCATTTTAAGTTGGTATTGTTATAGTTTGTGTATTTAATTTGATTCCTATGAGAAATATTATTTAACTGAAAATATATTTTATATAACACTAAAACAAACACGTACATTATTGAAGGGAAATGCACCCCCTCCCTCTAAAGACTCACCTGGTGCGATGCATTGGATACGTACATCAGGGCAATTTTTTTTGCGATATTTATCACAATGTGATTTCTTAAGGACCGCGATATTTTCGTAGCGCGATATTTAACGCAACGCGATATTTATCACGTAGCACGATATATCTAGGGTTATGAGGTATTGCGATATATCGCACGCGATGTGATACTTTTTAAAAAATCGCGTACGATATTTTCGTTGCGATATATCGCAGCGCGATATTTTGCGATTTTTATCGCAGCGCAATATTTGCGATTTTTGTATCAGCGCGATTTTTGCGATATTTATCGCATAGTGCGATATATCGCAATTTTATCGCAGCGTGATATTTATCGCAGTGTGATATTTATCGCAGCGTGATATTTATCGCATAGCGCGATATATCGCGATCTTATCGCAGCGCGAAGCTTATCGCATATCGCGATATATCGCAATTTTATCGCAGCGCAATTTTATCGCAGCGCAATTTTATCGCATATCGCGATATATCGCAATTTTATAGCTGCGCGATATTTATCGCATATCGCGATATTTTGCGTCTTTATCGCAGCGTGATATATCGCGCGTATCGCGATACTTTTGAAATATCGCATTGCGATATGAAATTTCAAAATACCGCACACCCCTCTTTGCAGACACGTGGGACAGAACGGACTGTGGCAGACGTCTTGGGGACAGTTTTCCACCAGGTTGTGTCGGCTCGATTGTTTCATTTCTTGAATATCAGTTTCCGCATTTACCCCTATAATACCTTCAGGTAATCTTTCCTTATTCTTAATTTAATGTAACATCTCTAGTATTCCCTCTATGAACATAATGGCGTATTAGCTCTTAACCACGATCTTTAAACCAGCCATGACAGCAGCCACCTGGCGCAATATGAGTGGCAGACATTAGGCGAATATTCCTGCACAATATAAGTGGCAGACTTTTAGTGAATATTCCTGCACAATATAAGTGGCAGACTTTTGGTGAATATTCCTGCACAATATAAGTGGCAGACTTTTGGTGAATATTCCTGCACAATATAAGTGGCAGACTTTTGTTGAATATTCCTGCACAATATAAGTGCAGACTTTTGGCGAATATACACAATGTGTGGCAGGATTTTAGTGAATCTGCTTGCACAATATGTGTGCAGACTTTAGGCTTTCCAATACAATGTAAGTGGTAGGTTTTAGCGAATCTTCCTGCACAATATAAGTTGTAGATGTTTAGCGAATCTTCTTGCATATTATAAGTTGAAGAATTTCGGAGAATCTTCCTGCACAATATGGGAAGCAGACTTTTGGTAAGCCTTCCTGCACAATATGAGTGGCAGACTTTTGGCAAACCTTCCCATACGATATGAGTGGTGGACTTCTGGCGAATCTACCTGCACATTATGTGTGGCAGACTTTTGACGGATCTTCCTGCACAATATGAGTGGCAGTATTTTGGCGAATTTTTCTGAACCACATAAGTGGCAGGCTTTTGACGAATATTTTTGCACAATATAAGTGGCAAACTTTTTTACGAATCATCCAGCATAACAAAAAAAGGCTAAATTTTTCGAATCTTTCTGCTCAAAATAAGTATTTCTTCCTGCACTTGATGAGTTACAGCTTTTAACAAACCTTCCTGTGTAATATAGGTTAAGTGGCAGACTTTTGGTAGACCTATCTAAAGCTCCCCGACTTATAGTTTGTATTGGCGAACTGTCTTTTCGAAGACGTACCTATTTAAATGGAGACTTAGGGCCGTATCTATAGACCTATTTAGATTGACAACCAACTGCTCACCAATGCTTTCTCTATGGGGATAGCAGTTGGTTGTCATTCGAAAGCCGTTTATAGATACGGCCCTAAGAATTGAGAGTTCACACTGACTGCTTCCCACGAGCGAACAAGGTGAGTAGTCAGAAGTAATGTGCAAGCGCAGGGAGAACAGAAGTTGAAGACAGTAGAAATACACCGAGAAAGGAAATAATAACCAAACAATACTCACCAAAGCACTGTCTTAGAAGTACAGGTCTGGACACTTGCATATCTACCAATGCTATTGAGTTGACCCCGTTATGACTGAAAGAGCCAAGTGTTGTAACATTGCAATATAGGGTCGTACTACCATATCTCCTAGCAGTTCTGACATTAGCTTGCTCCTTCTAGATCCATTTACACACTGTTAAAACAACCCTAGAGTGCCAGTGACACCAATCTGTCATAGGAGCGTCAGTTTTCAACCCAAGTGTCCAGACCTGTTCCTCTATGGACGTGCGCCAAAGTGTATTAAAAAATTGTTCTCTGTGCCTTCGACAATTATTACACAGTGTAATATCATAATATACAAGTCTATGTAAGTACAATTTTGGAATACGCACAGTATAGCAATTTCCAAATGTGACGGATATTTTTATAATTTAAAAGGGTAATATTTGACAACTTCCATTTTGTTGCATGATTCTGTACAAAAGTATTACGTAAAATACATAATTTAAAACGTTAATATGAACAATGAGAAATGTTTGTGAGCAACCAGTTTTACTGCAGTAGTATATAGAGTACTTGTTATCTGCAGGTTGTGCATGAAGCATATCGAGGCTGCGATAACTCGTCCGAATGAGGGAGGTGACATGTCCATACTTCAGCAAGTTTTGTCGAGAACTGGAGAGACAAAGGTTGCTGCCGTCCTCGCTATGGACCTGTTCCTGGTCGGCGTAGACACGGTATAACTCTCTTCAATCTCTGCATGTATCTACCCACAGTATCAGAACCTTATTCCTCAGTCAAAGAGAGCACAAGTAGAGGAATAAGTAGAGCCTGTTATGTCCCAGAGAGTGGGGTAATTTAACGACACCATAGCCATATATATATATATATATATATATATATATATATATATATATATATATATATATATATATATATATATATAAAGACATCAGGAAAGATACAGGCAATTGCGAATAGTAAGAATAATATCAGCATTAGCTTGGAAAAATTTCGGAAACAAAAAAAATCGAAATCACCGGAAACACAGTAAAAATAAGTCAATACACAGATATTAACCCTCACTTTTCAGTCAATGCAGAGAATGATCAAACTCCCATTAGTCCCTGCATTAACACAACTTCCACTTCGGTCACTGCATGTGATTGTTAACACTCACATAAATACCTCCATGGGGACAGTTAATTCCTACTCGGTCACTACTTATGCTTGTTAACACACACATAAATACCTGCATGGGAACAGTTAATTACTCTTCAGTCACTGCTTGTACTTGTTAAGGGGGATTATTCCCTAAATAAATAATGTTAAAATGAACTTGAAATTATTTATTTTGTAGTAGACATAAATGACAAGTATTGAAGAAACATAATTTTTTTTTAGAAAAAATTTTATAATATATGTTTTGACACTTTTAAACGAACTTTGCATGCTAATTTTGCAGCCATTACAGCAAGAATCAGAATAAAAATTTTTACTTATTTCTGCATTCACTTGCTAGATTAGAGTACGAAAAAGTGCGTGTCAAGTTCGGTTTGTAAAAACAGTTGTTTGAAACAGTACTGGTGCATTTTACATACTAATGTAAATGCATTTTTTCATAATTTTTTGTTATGTAATTTCAGTAGCAAATTTAGACACTATAACCAACGATTTGAAACAAAAATACTACACCGTATCGTACTGTTGCATTTAAATGAATTTTATAAGCAATAATATTGCAGTTTGTTAAACTAGTTCACGGAATTTAGACATAAAATCAAATGTATGTAACGATGTGTTAGGTTGACTACAAGTCTCCTGTGAAGTGCTTCCATCTGACGAGAAAGACAAGAAATATTTGAACTGAACGAAAGCGTGTCCCCCCCCCCTCCTTCCTCAAACTTACGGACAGGACCTGTGTCACGTACAGTTGTTAGAAGGGTGCGGTGGTGGGGGGCGAGACAGCAGTACCGTGAGAACGTGAAAAAACGCTTGCAGACAAACTGGCTTACACTGTTGCCATATCTTTCGAAGGTTGTCATACGATCAGTACGGCATGCCCATGTGCCTACCAGCAGTGTAGGCAGGCCGCTGAGAATGTGAGTTCTTGAGTGTAACGCTTTCCTCTAAGGTCTCTATTATTTATATTCACTTTATTTACAACATATTTTACTGCTAAAGAAATCTTTTTAAACTATAATTTTAAAGAACGTTTTAAAAAGATTAACAACAGTTAATAAGATGAAACAACAAAGCAGGAGCATGGCATGATATTAGTTTACAAGGAGGAAATTTATGTATGTAATATATTTCATAAAAGTATATCATATATCACTTTTACGTAATCCGTAATGAAAAGCAAAAATTAAATCATTTATAACTTTTCGAAACACGTTTATGTTTCTTTTATTTTTCGTTTACTGAGGAAATTAGACAGTAGCGTAGTTCCTAAACTGAACACAAGCTGTGTTGCCAAGAGAAGTTCAAATACCTACATCTACTTGAAATTCCCGCTAACCTAAATTACAAATTGGTAAGTTTGGACACTGCTAAAACGTAAAATGGTGCAAGTACAAGCATAATTATCACGCTT
>PNEQ01128625.1:0-47131 GCA_003012365.1 Medauroidea extradentata
GCAGGCCGTAATAATACTTTCGTATGTACGGGCTACAGTCCAAAGAGGTTTTATTTATGGTGGGTTGGCAAAAAAAAAAAAAACCGCAACTCCACAGACTTAACTACAAATTATTCAAGACAGGCCATGAGAGTTATTTCGCGTGTACAGGCTATAGTCCAAAGAGGTTTAACTATAAGCAAGAAATAAAAAGGAAACACATTTTGAACTATTTCAGGTGTTACGAAAGATTATTCTTAAACACGTTTTATTTTTTATAGGCTTTCAAGGACGAATTTCCAAAAATCGTTAAATTACTTTTTAGGTATTTACTTATGTTTCATTATAAGACAAAAGCCACCTCGATATCTCTAACGGTTTAGGTGATACGACTTATTAATCAAAAAACTGTTTTATTTTTTGACCGGCTTTCAAAAACGAGTTTTAAAAAATCCTGAAATTACTTTTTAGGAATACGCGTAAGCTTCATATTTAAAGAAAAAATCACTTCAATATCTCAGGTGGTTTAAGAGGAAGAGAGGATTTACTGTAAACGAATTAAACGGCTTTTCACTTCCTTAATATAAAAATTTCGAAAAATCCTGAAATTGGTTTCTAGACATTTGTATTTGCGACCTAACGAAGTGAATAAGACGACGATAGCCCGTCGGGTTCGAGAAATATCAAAGATTTGCAAAAAATACATTTCACCCCGTTTCACCACCTTAATAGCCAAATTTCAAAATTTCCTTTCTTAGTGCGCGCCTACGCCACAAGGGGAAACTTCCATTAAAATTTCACGTTTCTAGGTCCGGTGGTTTGGGCTGGGAGTTGATGATGAATGAATGAATGAGGCAGTCAGTGAGTGGGGCACTTCCTTTTATATATATAGATGAGTGAAAAATCTTAAAATGGCCGCCAATGTGAAAATATGAATACCGCATAAATGAAATTAACGAAAGTCAAGTCAGGTTACTAAGAATGATATGTGTAGTCTTACCAAGTTATATGCACGGTCATGACATTTTCGCGAAAATAATTTTACCCTAGTTTGTTTCAGTGCCTATCGTTCACATCTACAGCTTTGCTTCGTAGTCGGTTATTGGATGTTTTAACTCCCTCGTGTTTCGAGGTTCGATCCGCAAATCACAGACGTGTGGTTTTGTTTATTCCAGTTGACTCAGTCTGATGATAGACGTCACTTGACAAAGATACGCTGCCAATAACCATGCATGATTTAGAACTGCAGATGTGCTCGCAAGGCACTGAAGCAATCTTGGGCAAAATTATTTTGGCGAAAAGTTCACGGCCCTAGTTACACGGAATTCAGTCCACGGGTTACATCGGCCAATATTCTGTTAAGATGTCACACAAGCAAATGACCACACATAATGTCTCGGGACCAATGACATTACAGATTGTGCCCTGATATGTGCAGGATTGTGAAGTTTTGTCTGTCAACAAATGATGACGCGGATTTTGCTGGTAAATAATTATCATCATCTACAGAGGATTCAATCTTCAATAGTAAAGTTGGCTTTCAACTGCGTAGCGTATTTTATTGTGACGAAAATTGCACGCATGTAGTTATGTGCGGTTCGGGATAAAGCGAGCACTAAACAAACCGTGCTAGTGTTCTTTTCTCAGTCAGTTTGTAGTTTTCCGTTCGTAACGGCTAACGACGAGATATGTCTAACACCTCTAAACATGTTGCTTGATGTTTGTGTGTATAAGATTAATTGTGCGATCGGTAAGAACCTATAAAGTTTGATAAAAATAGTTTACTATTGATATAAAATATAAGTATGTTGATTTCGGTTGATTTTGTTTCGGTAGTATTGCACTTTAAAAATAAAATACACGGATGTAGATAGGGTAATTTCGCTGCCAACCATACAAGCACTAAGGCAACTCCAGTTAACGTTGAATTATATGCAGTTACCCCTAATTGTATATTTGTAATGTAAAATGTTTGGTGCTCACCTTATCCCGAACGATCTATAATGTCCGTACTTGAGCTGCTAGGAAACAACGAGGATTGGCGTAATTTCATCAGTTTACGGCGGTAAAGACACGTGATGCTGCGACGAGCCGGGTGAATCACAGACAGGGGAGAGAGCTCGGGCAGAAGGCCAGGCCGCGCGAGTCCAAACACACCACCTCAGGTCCAGGTTTTCCGAGAAAAAACATTTCTCCGTGAGTCGTCGCAGCGCGGATGTGAAAATAATCAGATGTAGGGGAAGAGAGCTCACGAAGGAAATACTGGCCCTCGTGTCGGAATCAAGGGTGTTTGGAAGAAATATATTTACCCCCGGCACACCACTGCTCGTCTGGAGATCAGGCAAGTCGCTCGACCGGAATAAACACACGCGGCAACGGAATGTTTTTCTTCAAGCAGTCATTAATACTAAAAATAAATAACGAGTTACATTTTTAGCGCCAAGAAGCGAACATTTCTTGATCTCTTCAGTCCTCTAGGGACCCTTAGTTTCTTCGCAAACATATTTTCGCAGCTACTTGTTTAAATGTCTTACGTGGATACCTACAACTCTCTGCTTAATGATCTGTGGTAGGACATGTTTAACTCTTAGCGTCCCGGGAGGGGGGGATGTGTGTTATTTCCACAACTTACAGACGCGTGACGTCGTAGTAACCTAATTCTGAAACGTCATTGCACAAAGACAGTAACCATGAAGCACGGCTGCAGAAGCGCATGTGTAGAATTGTATCATTTTGGACAAACATTTTTTCTGCCAAAAATCAGTGGTCCTCAACCATAACATACAAACAGTATACTGATAATAATAGTTCCTTTCTACCTGAGAAAAAGTGGCTTTTTTACCACTACGAAACATTGTTGTTATTGGTAGACACGGGAAAAAATGTGCAGGTACACTGACATAGACTCCAAGATTACTTGTTTACTGAAATACTCCTCATTGGCTGCTCACTGATTTATCAATACACCATGAGTCAGGACCGGAAGTTTTCGAGAAAATATTTTTGCACCAGTTTGTTTCAATCACTTACATGAACACCTGCAGCTCTCTTTCATGGTTATTGGCAGCACGTGTTTGTGAAGAGGCGTTACTTATTGGTCTGTGCCAATCAGAACAAGGTTAACTGCGACACCACCTACCTGTGACTTGCTGACAGAACTCAAAGACGATGAGAGTTCAAACATCCAACCACTGGCTATAAAGCAGAACTTCAGGCGTGCACGTAAGACACTGAAACAAAGTGAGGCAAAACGTTTTTTGCCTTAGCTTACTGTCCCTAAACATGAGTGGACTTGCAATTAGTTGATTCTTTATTATAGGCTTGGTGCACTGGAGGTGTCAAATATGTCTAGGGCACGGTCGTATAAGAATAGGTCTGGACACACGCCTATCTATAGGGCCCGGTAGTTTTCGCGAAAAGATTTTTGCCCCACTTTGTTTCAGTGCCTTACGTGAGCACCTGCATCTCTGCTTTGTGGTCAGTGATTGGACGCCTTAACATACAATGTCTGGAGGTTAAACCCGCAAATTACAGACTAGTTGTGTCACAGTTATCCATGTATTGATTGGCACAGTCAAATGAATAATAACTCTGCACCAAAACAATCTGCCAATAATCATGAAGTTGAGATGCAGGTGTACACGTAAGACACTGAAACAAAGTGAGGCAAAAATCTTTTCGCGAAAACTACTGGGCCCTACCTATCTACCATTGTATTTTGCTTGGCCCCCTTGTTGTTTGGCCGCAGTTCGTCAAGTTACCGAGAATTTCGTACTTTTTGGCACTGTAATTCGGGTGGTCGGACTCAAACTCAGCCCACTTTTTTCTATTGTTAACATTATAAAGCAAATAAAGATTTCTGGAGCCATGATTTAAAATTGTGAGCGAAGGAAGTATTTCATAAATTGATAAAAATTACGTTTTGATAAATTGTTTATCTTAGTGGGAGGGAAGTGGGTGGAGTTTGAGCTCGACCACCCGGATTACAGCGCCAAATATGTATCGCATTCTCGGTAACTTGGTAAACTGCAGCCAAACAACAAGGAGGTCAAGTTTCCAGGCGAGTGTCCAGACCTGTTCTTCTACGGCCGTGGTCTAGGGCCAATCATGAGAGTGACACGAAGTTACATTTGCTTGAATGCTATCTCTAGGGCCATGAACTTACGGCGAAAAGAATTTTGCCACAGTTTGTTTCAGTTTATCTGCACATTTACGTTTCTGATTCATAGTCAGTGATTGATGTTCTAACTCTCGAGTGTCTTGGGGTTCTACCTACAAAATATCACATGTGTGGTGTCGCAGTAACCTGACTGTAATCGGCTCAGTCAAACGAGTGACGTCACTTCACACATATACGCTGCCAATAACTATGAAGCAGAGCTGTAGATGTGAACGTAAGGCACTAAAACAAACTGGGGCAAGATTCTTTCCGCGAAATGTTCATAGGTCTAACTATCTCGTATCCGAACGAAAACGCGAATTTTTTATATCCGTACTCATTGGCAGAGTCAAATGCCCGTCGCCCCTGCAGACAAACACGTTTCCAGTAACCACGAGCAGAGGTCCAGATGTGTACGTCAGACATTGAAACAAGTTGGCGCAAGAAAACTTTCGAAATAACTTAAGTTCGTTACCACGTCCAGTGAAATGTGTGCTTGATTTTAAGAGATCGGGATGTGAACATTTATCGTTCATGTGATAAAAATCAGCAGAGGCAAGATTGTGCAAATTTATTCTACACAGAAATGTTACTTGTCGGTATTGGACAGTGAACCTTACTTTGTATAGTGCTGCCCGTGAATGAGCTTTTTACGTGTAAAACGTACATGATACTGTACTGTACTGTACTGTAAGTTACGAGGCTGAGAAAAATGAAAATATTTTAAAATTTGTGTGAAATTTGATCGTAATATTGTTTCTACTATATTACTAGCGGCAGACCTTACTTAACTCAAGCGTGTTTAGTTTTGCACAACACCCCCAGCCCATAGCATTATATGGGTAGACGTGGTAAAATATAACTTGACAACAAGCGATAACTAGGGACCGGAAAAATTCGCGAAAAGATTTTGCAACTGCATGTTTCAATATATTACCAAAGCCTTACGTGACATCTGCAGGTCTACTTTATGGGAAGTGATTACATATTTGTTACTCTGAGGGCCTGTATTACCACCTTCTGATAAAACTGGCTGATTGCTATCTGCTGGATAGGCTATCAGCTACTTGTAACTAGCCGTTGTGTATTACGACCTCTATATAGTAACCGGATAACTATCAGGTAGATATTCGGAGGTACTTGGTTAATTTTTTTCATAAGCTGGTAGTGAAAATGTAATTAACTGTTTCGTTGGGAGGTTGTGGTTTAAAGCTTTCGCGAATATTACAAATTGCCACTGTTTCTTATGTTTAACATAGTCATTAAGTAAATTATTGATTAAAATACAGGTATCAAATAAAATAATAGACCAAGATAAATTTAATTTTATATTTCACACATACAACACAATAAATACTTGTTAAAATAAAGTAGTTAAAAATTGTGTTAATAATCGCTTCAAAATCAAAATAAATCATAACATGAAATGTATGCATAAATACCTGCATAATTATTAATAATCTCATAATTTATATTACGTTTCTTGCAGTTTCCAAAAATTATAGGTCTCCATTTTGTGAAGTGGGATCCTAACCTCAACTTCATGATTAAAAACATATACGACGTCATTTTTGTTCCAATTACACGTTTAACTTCTGGATAAGTACCTATCAGCAGGTCATAGTAGCTGATAGCCTATCAAGTGGATAGTCTCTCGGATAAGCGTTATCAGAGGGTCGTAATACACTTTTCTGGACTATCTTCTAGACATGTTTAATCCAGAACTTTATCAAGAGGTGGTAACACAGGCCCTCAGTGTCATGGTGTTCCACCTGCAAATTACAGACGTGTGGTGTAGCAGCAGTCTTGTTCAAATTTGCACAGTCAATTGAGAGACGTCTTTGTACGAACACACACTGCCAATGACCATGAAGCAGTTGCAGTTGTGCACTCAAGGCATTTAAACAAATTGGTGCAAAAATCTTTTCGCGATAATTTTCGGTCCGTAGCGATAGAGCGAATTTATTTGGACGAAAACTCGTAATAAAAAGTTTACTATTTTCGGTTAGCATTTGCCCGTAACTTAGCCTACCTGCAAATAAACTTATATAACCCCTTATGCCACTGAAAAGCGCTTGCATGTGTACATAAATATACAGTGTCATTAAAGACACTGGTAAATCGCGGGAAAAGTTGATTGTTTGCTATACTCCAACATGCTATGTATAACACTGAAGGTTTTACACCTATATTGGTTATCGTTTATGTGAAGCACTGTACCCTTCTTCAATAGACCCAATAAGAACTGTACAGTTTTAACTCAGAACGTGTGTGATTTGCCAGAAAACTGTTCACACGTGTCACGATATTGACATACTACAGTTTATTGGAGACTATGTTAAATATTTTCGCGATTTTCCAGTGTCTCTAAGTATCATCAGGCATCGTTCAGTATGGTCAATAAACTCAAATATTTTATGTATGGATATTTCGAATTGTTTAATAACCACACAATGGTTTTCATAAAACTAATGTAAGATTAAATAGCTTTTCTTGCTGTATGGGATGATGTTCAGGCAAGTAAACACCCTTAATTTTCGCGAAAATAATATTGCTCAAACTTGATTCAATACCGTACGTGCACATCCGCAGCTCTACTTTACGACCAATGATTGGATGTTTTCAACTCTCAGCTTCATATGGTTCTACCAGCAAATCACAGACGTGTTGTGTTCAGTAAGCACATTCTGACTGTCACAGGAGGTAAACAAGATACGTCACTGCACAAACACATGCTGATAATAACCTTGGAGAAAAACTGCTGATGTGCACATAAGACATTGCAACCAGTGGCGCAGCGTGGCTGTGTTCCAAGGTGTGCGGTATTAGCAGCGACTATACACTTTGAGCAGTTGTGTTGTTGCAGAGACCAAGGTGTATATATTATATAGGATAATTCGTACCTTGCCTCTTGTACGCTATTGGCTGTGGAGTGTTCCTGACCATACAAGTCAAATGGTTCCTCATACAACTCAGTGTTGTGTATAGTCATTTCTGTGCACCGCACACCTTGGAACACTCCACGCGACGCCACTGATTGCAACCAGTTGACGTAAAAATCTTATCCCGAATGTAAAGGGTTCCTATCTCAATGTCATGCAAATAAACGGGACATGATTAGAGGAGCGTGCATTTCGCATATTCATCAGGCAGAAGTGTGTACATTTCTCAGTCCTATACACGCTTTGGCCAAACTCTAGTATCTATTGGCTTCCAACCGTACAAGCTGGTAGCACGTTGTTGCAAACTTTACCTGATTTACTCTAGGATGAAGTGTTGCAAACTTTATGAGAATAGCTCAAGGATGTCTCAAACATTTAAGTACAATACTAGAGCGGATAATAATGAGGGACTGTCTAAGGCGTAGAAGAACTCTTAAGCTGGATTCACAACCACCACTTAGCGTACGCGCGTACGCACGTTTGAAAGTAGAAACACAGAGTGTGCATGGTATCATTTACATCCTCGCGTAGCGTGCGTACGTACGTAATAGAGTTAATCAAATTTCTACTTCGTACGTACGCTAAGTGGTGGTTGTGAATGAAGCATAAAAAATGTAAGACTCAAATAAAAAGAAATTTATATTGAGAAATAATTTATATCGTGGTCATAAACTATTAAATCTGCTTCGGAAAATAAAAATAAATTACGATCATTTATTACCGACATTTTGTTATGACATAAACAATTTCCACGCATGTTAAGATTAAATGTTATTGTGAACCCAATCTGTAATACTTAATGTACGTGCGTGTGTTTCTACGTACGTTAAGTGTGGTTGTGAATCCGGCTTTTAAGCCAATATTTAACTAATCCCGTTTATTGACTGAAATCTACACCCTGGTATCTATTTTACCCTTATCGGCACAATCCACTTTATTAGCCCAAAGCCAACATAACTGGGAACTCACGTCTCTCGCGGATGGTTCGCGCTTCGACTCCGGGGACGGACCGCTGCCCTGGCTGTGCCCTCCTGGACACCTGAGCTGACTGCCTCTCGACGTCGTTGACGACCCTCTGGCTCGATGTCGGCGACGCCCAGCACCTCGTCACACTTTTGCGGCGGCTCTCCGTCGCGCAGTCTTTTCACAGGCCTTTATAGTCGGGGCCCGAGATGATGTTAAAACATCCTCACTCAGCTTGCCCCGCCCTCGGCTGCGTTCCTGGCTATGTTACTCTCGTAACAACGCGATAGCGCTGTGAATTATTTACTACCGGCTTGTTGTAGTCAAATGTGTACCGAGACAACTGTCGTCCAATCACAGAAGTGATTGTGAAGTATATGGTATTGGCGTTCAACCTGACTTAGAATATGCCTATCCGTAAAATTAACGTACCTCTAGACATGATATATAGAGATGATCGTTTATCGCGGGAAAACTTGACTGTTTGCTGGGTTTCAACGTATGTTCAGATTATCAATACATTACTGGTTTTCACATTTTCGAGTAGCTGCTATCCCGTTTGACTGAGTCAATAAGAATCTCGCTGTTGTAATATCTGATGCCTATTATTGGTCTGCAGACAACTACGTTGTGCCAATCATACATGTTGCAAAAAAACTGCAGTATTTTCAAGGTTATGTTGGCACAAAACATTTTTCACGATATACCATCATCTCTGCACTCTAAATGGGAATTAGTGAATAATCACTGATTCACGCTGATGGATGGAGCATTTTCAACAATTTCAACAAGTTAAAATAGTCACTGTTTAATTAGTGAATACTCGCTGATTTCCTTTAAGAGTGCCAACATCTCACAAGTGAATCTGTGAATATTCTCAATTTTTTCCAGTTGTTTTCAAATAACAGTTTTTACTTATTGAATCAGTGAAAAATTCCTGGAAAATTTGTGGACATTCATTTATTAACGTGTGGAATGTTGGCACTCTTTATCGGAATCAGTGTATAGTCACCGACATCACTGTGGTTTCTCACTGATTCAATTTGTTGAAACTGCTCCATCCATCGGCGTGAATCAGTGAATATTCACCCATTCAGATTTAGAGTGTAATGATATTAGTTTAATACCAACAATAAGGGCCACGAACTTATTGCTAAAAATAGTTTAGTGGCTATTGTATCAGTGTCTTCACGAAGTGACGTCTCTAATTGGACTGTGTCAATCATAAGAAAGTTACTTAAGCTCAACACGCTTGTGGTTTGCGGGCAGGACATCCGAGACGCGCATGAGAGTAAAAAATACCCAATCAATGACTATGGAGCAGATTTTCAGACGTGCATTTAAGACACTGAAAGAAACCGAGAAAAAAATTTCTTTTCGCGAATAGTTCATGGTCGTACTACTAGAATAGTATTAAATAAAACTTTCAACATAAGGGTTACTTACTTATAATTTAATATATTTTAAAACACAATGTCATGAAATTACGAATAATGAAAATGATAAATAATTATGGCGGTGCATATATAGGAAAACATCTAAAACGTTTAGTTAACGATGGAACAATATGGCTGCCACAGAGGGCGTGAGAGTCAGCAGGGGTAATATATCACCGTTGAATTTCCCTTTCCCCCATTCTCCCCTCGCATTGTGACAAGAGAGTGTGTACTCTTATGCGACCTCTAAAGGGTGCAAGAGAGCACTCTCCCGGCCAATCGGGACACGAACTTAGAATACGAGCGCTTACGGACGGTAATCAGAATATTTCAAATCGTCCAACTGAAGCATCTGCACACAACGTAAATGACCCGCAGTCGATCCATGCCCAAAGAAAATATATTAATTTACTGATGTAAACATTGATTTGATTAGTACTCTATTTCGAATTGAAAATCTGCTGTCTGTAGCACCACACTTTATGTTATCGTGAATTCAATACGTTACGCGTCATAAGTAGGCATTCTGCTGATTGATATGTGCTGTTATTCAATAGAACAATACTGCCTAAGTCTGCGGTTGGCTGCAGTGCCTAGGACAAAAAATGGTGGCGTATTTTAACAACTACCAGCTAGGGATTGTCACACTGCACTTAAGTTTCATTATGTTCCGAACGAAAACTGTGGGTATTGTTAACTTACAAAACAGGGACCACTTTTTTAAAACTGAAGTCATACTTCTTAATAAGCCAACATCAACCATTCTAATATCCAGACATTAAGTTGCATGTAGTAAAAAAACTCCTCTTTTCCTCTTAACACAATTTTCGTGGGAATATATTTACGACTGTTTGCTGTAGCTCAAATATCCAGATTGCACAAAACAATATTTTCAGTAACATATCCTATTTACCCATGTTTCAGTAAATTTCCGGTTTAAAATTTTAATTCCAAGGCCTCATTCTTTCTTCAGTATTTCATTTTGAAACGAAGTATCGTATTTGTTTTACGCATACTTTTACTTAAGTCATCCCTTCCCCGAAGTGAGATCCCGATTATACAAAGCATATTGTTGGTAGCATTGTAACCCATTATTAGGGCCCGGTAGTTTTCGCGAAAAGATTTTTGCCCCACTTTGTTTCAGTGTCTTACGTGTACACCTGCAACTCAACTTCATGATTATTGGCAGAGTGTTTTTGTGCAGAGTTATTATTCATTTGACTGTGCCAATCAGTACATGGATAACTGTGACGCAACACGTCTGTGATTTGCGGGTTTAACCTCCAGACGTTGGGTGTTACGGCATCCAGTCACTGATCACAAAGCAGAGCTGCAGATGTGCACGTAATGCACTGAAACAAAGTGATGCAAAAATCTTTTCGCGAAAACTACCGGGCCCTACTAATATTTCGATAAAATGTCGTTATAAAATTTTAATTCCAAGGGCTAGTTCGTCAGTTAATATTTCATTTTGATACAGGGTCCCATTTATGTTACACATTTAAGTTACATAATTTATCACCTCCCTGAGTTTGTAGATCATTTTTAGAATCACGTTGTATACATAATTAATGAAAGTAACCATTTAGGTACTAGTAAAACCCTGTATCAATTGTCACTTTCCTATGATGCTGGGCAGGCTAAGTTAGGTTAGTGCGGACCACGAAGACAACATGGCCATCTCATGTGCAAGGTCGCCGCCATCTTCTTTAGACGCCACCTTGAGAGTCAAGAAGACCAACTTTTATTTACGACCGCTTGATGAGCCCTGGGTAAATAACGGTAAAACCAACTGCCGCGCTACAGCTAGCACAGGCGACTTAATGAAAGGAAAGCACGATAAAGCGGAATAGCAAAGTCGTTCCCACACCTCTTGCCAATATACAGCGTGGTGAGCAGTAAACGTACAATTTAAAAAAATACATGCCATACTTTCTTTTTGTAGATGTCGGCCTAGAATTTCAGTCATAGGTAAAACATATCCGTTTTATTAATTAACAAAAACTATTAGTGACGTGAAAATGAATATCGTCCATGTTATTAAAACAAGTTAATTGAGATTTCCGTCAGTAAGGTTAATTCTACTACCGGTTAGAAAGATCAATGTTAAAAGTTTGGCATAGGGAAAGTTTCTGCCGCTTGAGCGCTAGTATCGGTAAGGGGTGTAAACTGACCAATCACAGAGCTTTCCTGAATTTTAAGTTACATAAAGTTGATAATTTAAAACTTGAAATCGGTTTCTTTTCACTTTAAAATTAAGTTAAATGAGTTCTGCCATTTCCATGCCTATTCAAATTAAATTTTACTGCAGTTTCGCATTTTTCTGGTCCCTTAGCTATAGAAGCGAAACCAGCGGTAGAAAATTTCCCCTGGGCCAAACTCTCCCGTAAGAAAACATGCCTTCTTTCTAACCTGTAACAGAATTAACCTTACCGTCAGTTGGTGCAGCAACGAAACACTAAAGATAAGTAATCGGGTCATTTTACTGACGGCAGCAAGGCGTCGTCCTTGAAACATGGTACAGCCGAGTATTCTAGATACGGAATTATCTGTTACCGTGGATGTATGATTTTCGCAAAAATGTTTTCATACCAACTTGTTGCAACGATTCACATGCACGTATGTTGCTTCATAACTGATTGATGTTTATAAATCTCAACGTCTTACCCGCAAACCACAGATATATGGTGTCGCATTAACTTTATTCTGACTGGCAGTCAAGTTAAGGACACTGCATACAGAAATTTTCATCACCATATTGTTATTTTTTTATTTGTACCAGATTTTTTTCTTATTTTAGACACAAAATGTGACTAAATATTGTTCTTAGGAAATTTATTTATCTGTCATAGTTTTCTCGTAATGGCTTGTTAAAGTCAAAATTTGCATGTTAGCGTTTTTAAGTAAGACACTTAAGCCAACTGACATACACAACTGAAAAAAAATTCACAGCAGATAATGATGTCACAAGCTACAATTTCTCGTATTTAATAACAAAGGATAATTTTTTTTGTATTGAAATAAAAATAATGAAATTTAAATATAAATTTAAGAAGCTCAAGATTTTTTTTAAATATGAAAATATTTTATTTTGTAGTTTAGCATAGGTGAACTCGTAGCCTACAACATCTTTATTCACGGTGAATTTTTTTAGCTTGGTAAACGAGTTGGTTTTAGTGCCGTCTTTAAAACGGTAACATCCAAATTTTACTTTAAAAAGCCCCTGCCAAAAAATGCAAGATAAAAGATTATTATAAGAGTAAAATTTAGTTTCATTTCGCTGTAGACCGCGCGCTTAAGGCTTTGTTACGGAGTTTTGCAGTGATTTCGAAAATATTTTTTTTATTGCTACCTAATACTCATATCAAAACTTCGCTGCACAATTTTGACACTTATATGTTATAATTTGTAGCTGAATTTTTTGTAGAATTATACTGAACGGTTTTTTAGATTTCATTACCCAAATTACCACGTTTGTCGTCGTGAAAATAAGCAAAAATGAAGGAAATTATTTTTTTGCTGGCGAATGGCACATTATTTTAAAAAACGCGTCCACAGTATTGTGCATCGTGTGATTGCACATTGACTCAAATTTTTTCAAAACTTTTGGTTAAAAAATATTTAAGTTATTGACACCAGTCTGAAAAAAAAAAAAAAAAACTCGGGAACAAGCCCTTAATGGTGTCACTTCACAAATACACGCTGCCGATAATAATGAGACACAGTTGCAGATCTGCCCTTCGCTTCTCAGCCCCCATCTTGCCAAATAGCCTCTGATAGACGTACATCACTTTCGAAGGAAACCTAAGTTAGCCCTTCCAATTACCCTCAGGCTGTTTGTAGCACACTGATATATGTACGCAAACGCATATTACAAAACGTCTTTTATCACGTTTTTGTAATTATTATTGATCACTTCCGAAGTCTTAGGTTAACTGAATTTGTTTCCGAAAGTGGAGTTAGAAAGTTGTAAATTAGGACGTCTCAACTATAGACCACGAAATTACCATTTGCAATACCAGAACAAAGATAATGTTTTAAAGATGCAAGAATTGGGAAAGTGTTTCGATTTAGTTCGCGGCGTTGCCGCTAGGAGCAACAGTAATATGTTGTTAAGGGATAGGGAAAGGTAATATGTCAAGCATACTACTGGGATACTCAATCGTTGATAATATCTGAAATACTCATCACAATTTGATGGGACTTTTTGCCGAATAGATATTTTATTTGTGGATTTCTTTTTACACAAAACTTATCAGTAGTACGATTTGTTTTCAAGAAAAATTAAAAACAGTTAAAAAATATAAATGCTTAAAAGCACAAAATCCATAAAAACGGAAAATTGTGATTTTTATAATTTTTAATAAGATGACGTTTAGATCTCTATAGTAACCAGTTATAGAGAAGCATCTAATGCAGGCCCATTAAAATTGCGTAGTACTGTAGCAGCGAGCAGCGAATAAACCGTCAAAGTCTGCTTCAGTGCGTATATATATGTCGAGTCTAGCCTGCAGGTCAATGAATCCGCGAAATTCACGTACCTCTAATTATAATGATTAGTTCAGATTTAATCGACGATAAAAGTATTCCAGTCGTTCGCTCGACATATTACCTTTCCATACCCTTAACATTATCCATCATAGCAATGTTAAAAATGCTGCTCTTACGTTAACTGTTGTTTAAGAAACTGTGTCAGTCAATAAGAGGCCCTAACACAGAAAGTCAATAGTCAGGTGTGTGCCCGAAGCTACCTGTATTTCCAAGGCCGTGTTCGTAGCAACAGAGCCGTTTGGGTTCCGTCTGTACCCGGTGCCTTGGCGTGTAGAGATGGTTTGACCGTAAATAATTACACCCCCCCCCCTCAACCCAAGCGCGTGTAAACGCGCGTGTGTGTATATGACATGGTAAATGTGCTCTATGACTCGTCGACAGCGAGTGTTTATTAGGGGAAGGAGACAGAAAATGATGCGACACAACGACTGTAACTTCGAGAGAAATCTGCCATGGCCTTTGTTAAGGATTCGTCCCGGCATCCACGTGGAGCGATTTCGATAAACGGTGGAAAACCGAAATCAGAGCGGCTGGAGCCGGGAATCGAACATGGGTCTCCCCGAATGCGAGTATAACGTAGGTATTGCCTTTGTGTCACCTCACTCGTTTTCACAGATATTCATAGATATGTATATATATATATATATATATATATATATATATATATATATGAAGTCTTGTCGAATTCGCAGTTTAATTTCGCTAAGTACTTCTTATTAAACTTGTATTTATATTAATATCGTGAACTTTCTTCGGAAATATCGGCAGAGCTACTGATTTTTGGTGAAAATAATCTTGCACGAGCTTGTTTCAATGTCTTCCCTGCGTATCTACAGCTCTGCTTCCTGGCCAATGATTGTATGAGTTTAACTGTCAGCATTTTGGGATTCTAGCCGCAATATCCGGACGCGTTGTTTTGCAGTACTATTATACCGATTGGCACAGACAAATGAGCGACAACTCTGCACGCATTCTTGCTGCCAATAACCCCGAAGCAATAATGAAGATTTGCACGCAAAGCATTGAAGCAAGTTAATGCGTAATTCTTTTCACAAAAAAAACATTGACTTTAGTTACAGGCATTGCTCTGATCGAAGACAAGTAAATTAACTGATTACTGATGTACAGTTCTCTCAATTAGTCCATATCATAACTTTACGTGTTGTTCAAGGTTTAATGTCTAAAAATAATGCCCAATTTTCATGAAATACTGACGTGCAAAAATTATAATCACATCTGATGATGTGAGGATCGTTTGTTATTTTCAAAACCACAAAACAAAATCCTCGGATTTATTAAATAGAGTCTGCTTATAATGAAAACACGTCTTTTTACACACGCACAGATACGTGTGCGCACGCTCACACACATACAAACATATATGTGTACATATAATGTATGTATATAACTATGAAGAATGAAAAATGTAGTATTAAATCGTTTAAATCTGACATACTTCTCATATATTAAAGCACAATTTTTTGACTCCTTTGTTTAGGTAAGCCTGTAAGACCGACCTAACGTCTGTGTGTCCCCAGTTATGTTGTCCCACAAAATATAAATCTATTAAAGTTTCAGTTAATATGACTTTGATGTCACTTATATTATTTGTGTACGTTGAATACATTTTAAATTCAAAAAGAAATTGTCAATCTGCAATTGAAATAAAAATCAACAAGCACTTACATTCTTGTTGTTACATTCCAGACAGTCAGCCTGCCACGCAGATACAAACGTTTTTTCTAATAACAGTCTAAGGCTGCCGAGAAATATAAATAATTCTATATTCTAAAATGTTTTAGATTAGTAAATTGTATACAGTTATAATTATACATCAGTTATACCAAATTGTATAAACTGTGTTTAGATTTATTAATATGTTTTCTTATAATTCTTTATTGGATTTTGTACGTGTACGATGTATATGATACGCATTTTTGCTTATTGATCACACTATTGTTTAAAAAGAATTATGTGAATTCCCAGCATTACTATTCCGTCATTATTCAACAGAAATATAATGTTACCCGCCAGTAGGTCTATTTTGGTTCTTTTTTCCTAACTTCACAAGTCAAACTCAAATTGAAAGATGAAACACAATGTTCATAAATAAAATGCGGCAAATGAGTTTGGTGCGCGCGAGAGACGGCTCACGATGTGCGTATATCGCCCGCTTTTATCTCAAATGATGCGCCCTTCCTTCCACGAGACTACTTCTTGCAATTTACAAACGATAACTAAACAAAAATGTCGGCCGCCAACAAGCGCAGTTCCCAGACCAACCCCCGTCTCTCGGGCTCAGCTGGTCAGGCGAAGCACTCTCTGTCTGCGTACTCGCGGTTTTAAAGTTTGTGAATCTGTGTGTCAGTTAATTACTAAGAAATTAACACTACTAAAGTTTTAAAACTACACAGGTTTCCAGTAAAACATAACGTTGTATATTGAGGTCGTGTCTCAACTCAAAGAGTACTCTGTTGAGAGAGTGCTCTTTCGCATAACAAGAGAGAGCTCTCGTTTGCTCTCTGATGTCTCACTCTCTACAATTGGGACGACGCTCTCTCGTATTTGTAAACAAACGATGCAAAGGTTACAAGTGCGTAAATTATATTAATACAAGTAATAGACATATTAAATAGACTTGTGAACTATTCAAATAATAATTTTTAAACTTACCAGCGCTGTGCTTCAAGCGGAAATAGCTGTTAACAGGCGACGCCAAAAATTTTTATTTTGTCTGTTTAAAGGCACATTACGGCCGAAAATGTTTACCGAATTACTCGCGATAGGTAACTGTTCATCGGAAATAATTATTTATGTATAAATAATGACATATGTGCAATATATGTGGCACGTCTCTTCAGTAACCTCAAACCATAGTTGAAATCAAGATGGCGTACGCCAGAGAGCACGAGAGAGCGAGTATACAACTTCGTGCTCTCGCTCTTTCGTACTCTCGGCGACCAATTGAGACAGGCAGAGAGTGCTCTCCTTGACGTAGTTGTGACGTATTTGCGGGAGCGAGAGCACGAAAGAGCACTCTTTGGGTGAATTGAGACACGGCCTGAATTTTAAACTTCCCATAAAAGCAATGTAAGAACATCGTATTTTTACTAGTAGCAGTAATTGTTATTTCAGGAACTAAATTAATCAGACTGTAAGTGGTCTAACTTTACAGCATTGGTAGATAACCCGGTGTACTTATATTGCAGGGATTAAAACATCACCACGTTAATATACACACACATTGACTACTCTCACCTCCACTTTTCAATTTATGGAAAAATATATAAAAAACGTAGCCTAATAAAAAGCCGTTCAGAAGGCAGCATCCCTGAATTTAAATGTACGAAATTAATATATTTTGTTATTGCTTCAGTGCATTATAATCAGGTAAATGTATTATTTTCAAAGATGACAGTTATAAAATACAACCACGAAACAGTTCAAATCGAAACTTAACTACGTAATGAAATTAAAACTTGATGTAAGTAATCGTAAGCAGTAAATACATTTTTATGTATAGTTGGCATAGGAGTGGTAGCTCAGCTATAAGGTTTGTATTCTTAAAATTGCAATACTGTAATTTTTGGGTAGAATGTTCAAACTTCCTCCAAAGTAATTTTATTTTGCGCTTACCAAAATGTACAATTTTTCAATGCTACTGATGTATTAAATGTAACGAGTTGTAGCACTGCTATGAAACATGACTAACTAAGACTTTATTAAATATACGCTGTAGTTCCCGACACAACACGCTACAATTTGCAATATGTGTGACTCTATAAAGACGTAATTAATATACGTATATATATATATATATATATATATATATCTTTTAACTATTAACAGTCAGTACTCCTTAGTTTGCCGTAAAGAGCTGGTAGGCCTACACTGCTTAAACAAATATGTGTTTTGAAATATTGGTGCACATTTGACTGAGAAGTTACGTGACTAGGGCATGCGCGTAGAGCACGCCATACTCTAAATATTTATTCTTTGTAAATGTAAGAGTATGTTTGAAAACGGAACGTAAGCAAACGTCCACTTCAGTGCTATAACACATTCTTTTGACAGTTCTGCAGGCAACTCGTAAGCAAACGTAGCAGATTTATTGCAGAAGACAAAAGTTGGTTTACAAAAATTACGTCTCATTCGTGAGAGACCCATTAATACTTCCCCGTATTATAAAACAAAATGGTTGTTATGTATGCATACAGAGTACCTATACATTAATTAATGTACGCAAGTACTGTGTATTCATTATTGTCCAATTAATGTTTAAATTACGTACGACGTACTTCTATACTCGCATCAGTATTCAATGCAGATATTTACAAAGATTATTACCAATTATCTTAATTTGATTTTACTGACGGTAAAACGGTAAAAAATTATATATTTATTGTGTTTGTTATTTTTGCTGAGCTATACCTCTTGTCAACAGCGAGGTCATTAGAGACTGTTACGCACAACATGACACAATAACAGGAAACGGGAATGGAATCGGCCATGGCCTCACACCAGAATTCGCCCGGAGAGATTTCGCGAAACCATGGAGGATCGAATTCAGGATGGCCGTGACTGGGAATCGAGCCCGCGACCTGTCGAATACTAGTGCAACGTGTAACCGTTGCGCTAACCTGCTCGGTCGATCAATCCTCTGTTACCCTGCCCTCGATCAGAGTAGGCTGCTGTAGGCAGATGAAACTGATCAACTAACGTGAAAAAAAAAATAAACAGTAGACTTAACCAATCCATAACGAAGTGAAACTGAACACACAGCTTACAAAATAACGAAGAAAGAAGCCCGACATGAGTAAATGTTATTTATATATATATATATATATATATATATATATATATACATACATTTTTTCTGTGTGTTTGTAACTTGTGTGTTCCTTCACCATTCAAATGATTGCGATAAAACTATGGTGAGTTGTTGAGAGTGCGCCCACAAAGTTTTCTAACGAAAAAAAAAAAAACATTTATAAACATGATGGGAACAAAATGGAACAGGGGGCAGAACAGGGTAGGCTACAAAAAAAATATATTATTTGTTTTTGAAATGATTCTAAAATGGTCATTAATGAATCCTAAGAAAATGTCCCATTCAAAAATTTAAATATTTTATTAGAAAATTAAAACAACAATTTAACCGCAATATAATACTTTTCATATTATTGTCGGTATAAATGTAATAGCTAATATGAAATTTGAAATGCCGAAAATCCACGTTTTCAAAAAAGACATTGAAAATAGGAGAGAACATATTTTTTTACGAATTACTTAAGATAATTTGGAGTACTTTGGCTGAATTGTTGCATGACACAGAAAGGCACCTAATTGAAAACCATATGCGAGCGAAGTCGCTGGAAATAGCTAGTATTTAATGTAATATAAATAAAATACCGTGCATGAAACGTGCTGCGGCCGTTATTCAACAAATTAAAAAAAAAAAAATGTGGGCTTTTGCTGATTTCCTGTTGCCTTAAAACCATACACTGCTTGCAGGTGTTTAGATATAACCTGATGATCAAGTTTACTCCAGCTGGTTACATATTACAAACGCCTCTCGAGGTGCAAGTTTCTGCGTAGCTGGTTCTCCACAGCGGTCACGGCTGTTATTTTCGCATCTCTACAGACGCACGTGCAGGACCGCAGTGCCGACTTGCTCGGCGCTACATCAATCAACGGCCGCCAAACACCTCCAGCCTCACGCCGTAAGGGAACGTTTACCCGTAAATCCTGCAGCGAGCCCTCCTTTTGTCAACCATGTGTTAGGTCTCACCTGGCCACGCTCAGTATACTTACTGTGGCCACAGCATCAGCGCACTGCTGCAGTGGTGGGCTGGCTACAGTCGGAAGGCAAGATAAGATTCTCTGTAATTCATGTGCTGAAGTAGTGGCGCAGCGAAAAAAAAAAAAGGAGGATTGGGGCGTCACTTAGTGACGGGGAAAAAAAGGGGGGGGGGGGTTGCAAATACCTCCCCTGGATTAAGTAGGAAATGTGTCAACATTTTTTTGTGTATTTTCTTACTTAAATAATTCTAACGTAAGCACATAAAACAAAAGATTTATTATTAAAGTTTCTAATTTATATATGCTTAAATAATAAAAAAAGATGCAACAAGGTCACTGTCGCCAAAAAAAATTCTGGCTCCCTGTCCCCCCCCCCCCAGGAAAACCTGGAATGACGCCCCTGGTTTTAATAGCTCAGCTCAGTTAAACATTAAACACCCACACCTCCCTCCCGTCATAGCCTATGGGAATAAACATTGGATTAAGAGCGAGTGAAGAGATTTTGGTCAGCTATTAACGTCTTGGTGAGGTGTGACATGATGTAAGTATGGAGCACCGCCGGAGTGAACAAGAGGAGGAAACGAGAAATCTCCGAGAAAACCCGCCGACCATCGTCCGACACGATTTCCACATGCGAAAATCTGGGGACCGACCCCGCCAGGAATTGAACACCGATCGCCTTGGTAGGAGGCGAGTCCTCAAGCCACTAAGCCAACCGCGGCCCTAAATTAGATGAATAAAAAATTAAAACGCTATAGTTGATGGATAGCTTTGTTCTGCTGTTATGAACTAAAGTTATCGTTTATGGTTTCCTATGAGACAAATTGCAATTTTTACAGTACAAGTAATTGTTTTGTTTTCTTCGAAAGTGAAACGCCCTGCAAAACCAAATCATGGCTGCGCCACTGGCTGAAGATTTTAAGTGCATTTTTTTATCCGTTACCTTGCATTTTGTTATATTTCATTCTAGTTTGTTACTTACTCCACCAAGATGGACCTCTAGAAGAGCATGATTTGATTGCAAATGGAATGAACTGATTCCAAAGGTCTATTATTTTCCTTTCTCTATTAGTATTGCACATTATCGTTAACTCTCAAACGTAAAGCCACTTATTTTTAGTGAAAAATATTTTTCGTCAACTTGTTTCATTGCCATTTGTGCACACCTGCAGCTCTACTTCATGATGTGCAGTGATTGGATGTTTCTAACTTTCAATGTTTTGGGATTCTTACTGCAAATCACTGACTTGTCACAGTAACAAGTGAGTGACTCATCCACACAAGTAAATGATGCCAATAACCATGAATAATAGCTGCAGATGTGCACAAAAGTCACTGAATAAAGTTGGTGCAAAATTATACTCTGAAAATATATGGGTTCTGCTCAATTGTAAAATCAGTGAAAGTTAAATGTGAAAATAAAATAATTTTTAACTAATCAACCATTGTAAGATAAAGCCCTAAAATATTTTCACGCATACAATGAATGGGACACATACTTCAGCCTGTACGAGCAACTGTTGATCAGATAAAAATCTTAGGTACAAATTTTATCACAAATACTTTTACAACACTCCCATGCGTAATTTTTTACACTATCAGTAGGCTTTACGTCTGGTCGACAGCGAGGACGTTAGAGATTACGTATGTTAAAGAACCATCCTAGCATTCACCTGGAGCATCTTAAGGTAACCTCCGAAAACCGAAATCAGGATGGCTGGAAACAGGAATCGAACCCGGATCCTTTTGAATGCGGGGCTAACGTGCTTCTGTTGAAACACCTCGCTTGTTGCAGACCTATAGCGAGAAAGCTTAGAAGAAGTTTCAGGAGAGTATTTATATATTCAAGAGGGCGCAAACAAGTTATGTGTCGTTAACTCGGAAAAACCGCTGCCATCTTGGATATTAAATATTTTGTGGTCACTTAGATTCCGGAATAATTTTTATGCACTAGGATATGATAAGGGAAAGTACATTGCCCTGCGGAAAGTTAGATTTTAACATTTACTAGTTTCTTTAAATTAGTTTAGGTTGTGAGATTGCAGAATTATTTTTTTTTACATTCAGTGTTTGAAATTTCTCAAGCCAAATAAAAAAACTGTTTCAGCTAGCCTAATGTTGCCTGTCCACCATGCCATTTTCTCTTTTTTATCACACGCTGAACGTATAAAACAAAATTGGAGACAAAAAAATTATTTTTAACCAAAAATTGCAGCTGGAAATGAAAATTTCGTTATTTTGTACTTTGCATTTTAATTTTATCAAAAATGTTGTACTCCGAAAATAATTAATAGTTTGAGTGTAAACGCATGCCAGACTCGTAATTATTCTGTTTTTTTTTTTGCAGTTGAAAACAGTAAAAGCGTCCTTAAATCAAAACAATAATAATTTACCGTTTAACCAAAATCATTGAGTTACTTCGGAAGACCTTTGTGATTACATACATACGTTGTATATTATTTAATTTTCAAGAATTTTCTAGCTTTAATAATTTTCCTTTTATTTTAATTGCATTTTAAATAATTTTAATTTTTTATTTCATTTGGGAAGTTTTACTGTCAGTATGAAAAGCAATAACAATTTCCAAAAATAAATGTAGAAAATGACATTTTAATCAGTGTCTAAAATTTAAGCAGTGTTTGGAATACATGAAAAATTAAGCATAATACTTTGTTTTCTATTCTGCCCTCTAAAAGCTGCTTCCCATAAAAAACAATACTTTTTATTTATTTTTCATTATAGGTTGAGACAAAAAAATTTCGCCAATTCAATGACTTGTAGGCTATATTCCAGTCACATATGCGTCGGCCTTAGAGATATCCCACTTTAACATTTGACCAGAAAACCAATTACTAGCTCATCGTTTACTTACAAGATTGTTATTGGCTCAGCTTTTTTTGCAGGATGAGTTTACTGAATAAGTCTAGGACCTTTGACTTTCGCGGGAAGATGTTTGCAACACTTAGTCTCAATGGGTTATATGCATACCTGCAGCTCTGCTTTGCGGTCAATGAATGGCTGTTGCCAACTCTGTGCGTCTTGAAGTAATACCCGCTCATCACAGACGTGTGGTGTCTAACTAACCTTGTCTGATTTGCACAGTCAAATAAGCGACGCCTCTATACAGGATGTTACAAAAAGGTACGGCCAAACTTCCAGGAAACATGATACGGACATATGTCCGGAAACGCGTAATGTCCATGGTAGAGCCCCTTCCATTACCTCTCGTTACATGTCATCGTAAAAACGTTTCGTTCAGACACTGTTCCAATTACCCAATGGAATGTTTCGTTATAATGTACGTTACTTCCTAGTATCACCGCCAGGTGGGCGACGTGACGGAAGGTAATCGTGACTGCATTGCGTCTCTTCAACTCACAAGAAATGGTGGACTGGGAGCAAATAGTGGCCCACCTGGCGGTGAACCTAGGAAGTAAGGTACATTGTAAAGAACCAATCAATTGGGTATTTGTGACATATTGTATGCGAAGTGTTATTTACGATGAAATTTAACGAGATGTAAGTAATTGAGCTCTACCATGGTAACTAAGCGTTTCCGGACATTTGCCCATATCACATATTTTCTTACTTTGTGTGTGTGGAATGTTACCTGAAAGTTTGGCTGTACCTTTTTGTAACATTCTGTATAAAGATACGCTATCAATAACTATGAAGCAAAGCAGTACACTTGCACATTTGACACTGAAACAACCTGGTGCATAAATTTTTTCGCGAAATTCAGGGGCACCTTGTCATGGGAATTAAATTAACATACTAAATTTGAGTGCATTTTACATTTAAAACAATAAGAGGAGATTAAAGACTATGAATTATTTCATATGTTTTTTTTGTGATAAGTATAAGTCAATTTTTATTAGTAAATAATTAGATGTTACCTCGTATAAAATGGACTATAGTTAAAACCAAAATCGAGACTCAATATACTGTTCTCGATAACGCAGGGAGTCGTTATTTCAAAATGGCAGGCTGAAAAAATGCTGGAGGTTATGGTAATAAATATTCCTTGTACAAACAAGAACGACTAACAAAACACAGTGAGTCTATTAATTTAATCTGGTTAGGTAAAGGAACGCATTCTTCATGTCAAAACTAATTAAACTTGAAAAATAAGAAAAGTTTGTAAATACATGTTTTAAGTATTTATTATTCTGACATTAGATAACAAGTGAACGTGGAAACATCTTTTTGCTTACTTTTCGTATTTGGAGTCCACGTCTTATTCCCACTAATATTTTTATTTAATGTAAAATGAATTACTACCAAAATACGATTCCAACTGATGATCAAACTTAATGCAACCTTTTTCTTCGAACAGTTTATAGTGCTAGTATTAATATTTTTAGTTAGAATTTACATTTTTAGGTATAAGATACTGCCTTACTTTTAACATAAATTCGCCATATTTTATGAGCTGCTTTGACTCAGACACATTCCGCGGAAAACGTAATCTCATCTTAAACAGTTCCCGTAGCTGCTCAAAATATTGTACAAGCGTTTCCTGCTGAATGAAAATAGAATAAGTAATGATGATGTTTGGTAGCAAAGAGCTCTTCTTGTTCGTACAAATATTTGTTCCGTCTCTTACGTAAGTAAGAGATAAGATGGTGCGCTAGGACAGCGGAAGAGAAGGAGAAGGAATGGAGTGGGCACGTGCATAAACGTGTGAATTCAGCCAACGTTTACAACCCAATTTAAAAATAACTCCTAAGCTTCTTCTTTCTGCTGCTCCATATCACAACGCAGACACGTGTGTACGTTGTCATTAGAAAAAAAAATGCTGCTATAACATCGCTTAATACTATAACTAGAGACACTGGTAATTCGCGGAAAAAGTTGATTGTTTGCTAGGCTCCAACATGCTATGTATAACACTGAAGGTTTTGCACCTATATTGGCTATAGTTTATATGGAGCACTGTGTCCCTCTCCAACAGATCCAATTAGAATTGTACACTTTTAACATAGAACGTGTGTGATTTGCCAGAAAACTGTTCACACGTGCCACGATTGAGATATTACAGTTTATTGGAGACTATGTTAAATATTTTCGCGATTTTCCAGTGTCTCTAACTATAACGTTTGAGAACACAATATGCAAATTACGATACCTCTTTTGGTACAAACAATAAGTTTACATAAAATAAAGATTTTTGTTACGGAATAAGCTATACTCTTTAAATTGACCAAGACCAGTTCTCAGACAACCGCAACTCGAATTTCTGTCGGTTCTGCTACGTACCAGTAAACCAGGCTTAAATGTTTGTCTCTTTATTTAACACTGCTTTGGTTTATGGAATTATGAGTCTATTATTGCCTACGTAGTGTTAAAAATTTACCACAAACAAGTACTAATCGAATTGATTCTTCAATTCTTCGAGAGTTGCTGATGCTGTTATAACTATGGCTAGTAAATATACATACTCAAGCCCCGTCTATTCGTTCATTGCCTGCTGTCTTACTGAGTAGCAGGTAATGGATAGAGCCCCGGAAATTTCGCGGATTCAACTGAGGAGAGGTTGGATTTCTAAGTCATGTACATCTTGGAAACTATTTCGATCGGGTCACTGTTTAATAAACGTGACCTTGCGGACTCTGAACCAACGGCGGACATGCGTAAAAACGCTCACGGACTCCTGCGCTACATCGTCAAATGTTCAAATGCTCACTCACTGGAGCAGCAGCCAATGAACAAATATAGCTGAGGACAGTGCACACAGGACTGTGGAGTCTAGCCTGCTGGGCGTTGAACCCGCGAAATATCCGGGCCTCTAGTAATGGACAATGTTAGGGCTTCGGTATACACAGGATAATGGATTCTAACATGTTGGTCGTTGAACTCGCAAAATATTCCTAGCTCTAGTTATAAACTAAAGCCAACCGATACTAGCACACTGCATTTTATTAATTTCAGATGTATTCTGCAGGCATTACAATGAAGAGAAACTGTTAATTTTGTCTATGTATAATATATTTACAGTGCAAAAATCGAAAATAAATAACGAAAACAAAAACAGCAGTACGTGGAACACACAAATTGTTAACAGAAACGTGTTAACAATTAGATAGAAAAAATAGCTGAATATTCAATTGTTACACTTCATGCCTAGAGATGATGGTATATCGCGAAAATATTTTGCGCCAAGATAGCCTTGAAAACACTGACACACCGTACCTGTCTGCAGACCAATAACGTACATCGAATATTAAAACAGCGAGGTTCTTATAGGCTTAGTCAAATAGGGTAACAGCTCCACGTACAAGTGAAAGCCAGTCATCTTTTCATAAGTTAAACGTACGTTGAAGCCTAGCAAATAGTTAAATTTTCCCGCGATAAACCATCATCTCTATTCATGTCGCAAGTAATTTTATGGACATTTATGGTCTTTGTTATTAGATTGGAACGGAAAATTTCGCGATTTCAATAACCAGCATGGTAAAAGCCAATGTTCTGCGTATAGGGAGCCTGTCTTTCGCGAAAAGAATTTTGCCCCACTTTGTTTCGGTGTCTTACGTACGCATCTGAAGTTCTGCTTCATAGTCAGTCATTGAATATTTTAACTCTCGCGAGCCTCGGGAATCTACCGGCAAATCACAGACGTGTGTTGTTGTAGCAACTTTATTGTAATTGGCTCAGTCAAATGATATACGCCAATTTATAAAGACATGCTGCCAATAACCATGAAGCAAAACTGCAGATGTATACGTAAGGCACGGAAAAAAACTGGAACATAATTCTTTTCGCGAAAACATGGGTCCCTACCTGTGCATACTCAAGCCCCGTATATTCGTTAATTCTCTGCTCAGTGAAGTAGCAGCTAATGGACAAATGGTCCGTGCTAATGCATGCACATGACGGTAGATTCTAATACGCAGGTGATTAAATTCGTGAAATATTCATTTCCCTAATTATTAGCGTTTATCTGTCCGGTATTAGTTTCTATCGTATTTGGTAATGCATCGGAGAACGTTTTTTTGTACAATAATAGGTATGGATCTCCGTCTAACATGAAAAATAAAACATTAACGTAATATATAATCTGTCAGATTTTGCGTTTTACAGCTGGAGATGGTAAATCCACCTTTTGCCACAATTCACTCTACATCAGTAAGAAGCTAAATGTCCGTAAATCATTACTACTGTGTAGCTGGAATGGAGACGTCATTGGTTTGGAACACCGACCAACCGATAATCTCCCGCCCTCTAAAGTATTTCAGCGTAGAATGGATAAGCAGTGAGAGATGGGAAAATCGTGAAAATTTTTCGTGCTAAATTAGACTCCAAAGTACCATAGCATATTGCACTTTATATGAGGTTGTTCAGAAATTATTTGACATGGCTTAACTGATCGTAGACGAATTAAAATTGTTCAGTATTAACGAACCTGAATTATCATTGGCCCGTCAATTGTAAACATACGAATGACTTAAAAAGAACGTCGGCTACGCTGATAACCAATGTGGAACCTAACAGACATAACTTTCCCTGCGATAAATTAATAAATATATAATTAAATAAATATATATATATATACATGTGTGTGTGAGTTAAACCAAGCAATTGGAAATAATTGACAAGCAAGACACACCTAGCTTAGGCCTAGAGGAGAAAACGGTAAGAATCTTTCGTGTCACCGTAGTCTGAAAAACAGTGTAGCCGCCTGCGTCTTGTTTGATTGGAAAATGCTCAGAAAATGAGATGGAGGAAAAAACTTCCGAAATAATAAATAATTGTTTGACATGATCATGCTATATCGCGAAAATGTATTGTGCCAACATACCCTTGTATACGCTGTACTTAATTGCAACACATATGATTGGGCGATGTACGTCTGGCACAACGTAGTTGTCTGCAGACCAATAACGGCATCAAATATTGCAATAGCGGGATTCTTATTGGCTCAGTCAAACAGGGCAACAGCTTCACGTATGAGAAAGCCAGTAATCTTCTGGTAAGCTAAACGTGCGTTGAAATCCAGCAAACAGTCAAGTTTTTCCTCTATAAACCATCATCTCTATTAACTAGGGCCGTACGTGCACATCTGCAGTTCTGTTTTACAGTCAATGATTGAATATTTTAACACTTAGGGTTCTACCAGCAAATCACAGGAATGTGGTGTCGTAGTAACATTGTTCTGATTGGTGCAGTCTAATAAGAGACATAACTTCCAAAATACACTCTGCCAATAACCATGAAGCAGAGGTGCAGCTGTGGAAGTAAAGAACTCAAATAAACTGGGACAATATTCTTTTCGCGAATCGTTCATGGCCCTACTAATAACTGTTGAAAGTATAATCCCAAATATTCGATAGCGACGCACCATAGTTAATGGCCTAGTCAGATGGGGAAACGCCAATATTGCAAGAAGATACGAACATATATACTGAAGCTAAGTAAAAAGTCAACTTTTCCTGCTACATACCTATCTGTGTCGCTAACTTTTGCGATGTAATCTCATAGGTCTGACAAAGCGACACGACAAAAGCGATGCGACTCTGACAATTCTCGTTATTGCGAACATTGCTTCGGCTGCCACGTGACAAATACTAAAAAATAAATAAAAACGTATATATGTATATATATATATTAATACATATATATATACACATGTAAATAGTTCTTGCCACTACTTACTAACCTGTAGTACGACAGCCACAGATGTTAACTGCTCGACAAACCTAAGTGTGTCCTCGGAAAATATGTGAACTACAGCCGTACCCTTCTCTGTCATACCACACCCTCCTACTCTCCTTCGACCCGCTACACCCTCCCAGCCAACAGCTAGCAAGTAGCCTGACCGTCGCGATAAACACTTCGTACAGTCTCATCAGTAGGGACGGGAATTTTCGGTGAAAAGATTTTTGCCCCACTTAGTTTCAGTGCCTTACGTGCACACCTGCAGCTCAACTTCATGGCTATTGACAGCGTGTTTTTGTGCAGAGTCGTTATTCATTTGACTGTGCCAATCAGTGTACGGATAACTGCCACACATCACGTCTGTGATTTGCAGGTTTAACCTCCACACACTGGGTGTTACGGCATCCAATCACTGACCACATAGCAGAAATGCAGATGCGCACGTGAGGCACTGAAACAAAGTGCTGCAAAAATATTTTCGCGAAATTTCCTTTCTCAACTCATCAGCCAGAAAGTGACAACCAGTGTGTAGTTGTTGTCCTACCTTTATTTCATAGGTTGCACAGGCCTATTATACATACTACAGATGATCGCTTACAATATGAACGGATTGTTATGGAGGGAGAGTCCCAAGACATTCCCCTCCATTGCTTTCACACGACAACCTCGAAACACTAGCGCTCTTACCTCCCCTAACCGGGGCTACACTTAGGTTTGTCGAGCAGTACAGTATATCGTGTTTTTTTTTAATTTATTGAAAATATATCTTAAATACCTACTGTTATTCCGGAATATGGAAATAAATGCACACCTACGCATATGCTTAAAAAGCTGTGATTTATTTTATAATCAACTACTGTCTCTCTTAAATAAATATACGCTATTTACTACTAACTCACTAGTTTCACATACATTTGGACCCAAAATGAAACTCCTACTCAAATAAAATTGATATAATTTAACAGCGGAATTCGCATCGCGTTCGCCATTTCTGTCGTGCTGACGTCACAGAAACCTCGGTGCTGATTGGCGGACATCTTTTGTTTTTCATGTCACGGCGCCCAGTGGTCCCGCTAATGGTTGACCACGCTAAAAATCTTAAAAGTGCTGGAAACTCTGTGTTATGAATAGCAATAAACAAACGTACCAACTTAAGTACATGAAACATTTTTAACTTTCAGAAATTGACTGCTGCTGTATTTACAGTATTTACTACGCCATTCTGATATATTTTTTTCATGTGTGTTAGGATATCATAATAATCTTAAAAACCAACTTAGTTTCCAAAATTTCAGTCTAATTGAAGAAACTTGATGTTTTATTCGGATAACTTGGGTCAGCTTACCTGGTTCATACAATATTTGTCTTGTGTATTTGAATAACGATTTTGTACTCTGTGAGTTAACACTGCACCGGAAAGAAGAGTGAGTGAAGAGGTTTTGGTCAGCGCTTAACAACGAGGTCTTCATCGCTGGTGAGGGGTGATATGATGTGAGTATGGAGAGGCGCCGGAATGAATGGACGGGGAAAATGGAGATCCCCAAGAAAACCTGCCGATCAGCGGCATCGTCCGGCACGATTCCCACATGCGAAAATCCGGGGACCGACCCCGCCGGGAATCGAGCCCGGATCGCCTTGGTGGGAGGCGAGAGGTCTGACCTTATTTTTTTTATATATAAAATGTTTGGTGCAGTGGCGATACGGAAGCTTCCGCATCAACACTGCACCAAACATTCCCCCCATTAATGTGACTAAATTCGAGTTACGCCAGTATTTTTAGTGTGCCAATTTGTGTAGTGGCAATTTTTGAGACCCAAAGGACAAACACAAATTAACACCCAGCCAGACCTGGGAATCGAACCCAGAACCCCTCGCACCAAAGCCGGCCGCTCAACCAACTTTTTTTTTTTTAAATAAAATGTTAGGTTCCTTGGCGAGGTCGCAACATCGCCAACGAGCCAAACATCCCCCCTTTACAGCTTTTTAGTATTTGACAATTCCCCAGTTGTGACAGTATTTGGTGACTCTGACAATTGAAAAGACGCTAACGGACAAACACAAATTTAACACCCAGCCAGACCTGGGAATCGAACCCAGAACCCCTCGTATCCAAGTCGGTCGCTCAACCAACTGAGCTACGGGAGGTTGGCTCCCCTCGGCCACCGCGGCCCTCGGAAAGAAGAGAAAGAACAATAGTTACCAAGGATTATTGGTATCACAGAAAAGGGAGATGCATGTAACAAGGATATATGCGACTGAAATCAGATATTACGTATTTTGTTTAGTAATAATTCAAACAAAACATTTTAAATCTAAGTTTCCACGTTCCTAAAACGGACTAAAAAGTATAAAATAATTTATCGTTTGCAGACAACTACGTTGCGTCAGACGTACGTAACTCAATCACACATGTTGCACGAACAGTATGACAAATCAATATAAGAGGAAAAACGTAAAAAAAAAATAATATTAATATAACATTTTAAACTAGCTTCCCGATTGCGTAGAGACGTGAAACTTTAAACCTAGGTCAGAACTGGTTGACAATGCAATATTAACTCGCTTTCTTGTCTGTCTGTTTATTCAATACAAACTTTTCTTGTTTTAAATAGATTCCAAAAATTTCACACACATTAAACTTAAAATCTGAAAATAAATGTTTAAATATATATATATATATATATATTAATTTACAATGTTTTGAAAACGTTCTAAAAGGTAAAACATAATTTTTTCTATAAAAATACTTAATATATGCCAAGGAAAAACTTGGGTCGCATACAATAGATAATAGTAAAGAGTGTAGGAAGTTGTAGTTGTCGTTGAGGAATCTCACGCAACAGTTCATATCATCTGTAGTGCAATTAAATTGTTAGTGACATAGGTGAACTAATTATACATCAGTTGCCAACTATTGTATGAACCCTACGATTTTCGTTTTAAATATTACAAGCATTTTCATACGACGAGATACATTTCTTCATTGAAAATAAAACGTTCTTACCTAAGTTCTCCAAATGAAATATGTGAAAGATTATATACATGGAAATCAGTGTCGTGGATTGGGTTTGTTTCAATGTAAGCTGTACGTCGCTATATCTGCACAAATTAGAGAGTTGCCTATTAGAAGTAGTGTCACTCTCGTGCCTCGGCCCTATGTTTTTCGCGAAAAGAATTTTGTCTCACTTTGTCTCCATGTCTTACGTCCACATCTGCAGTTCTGCTTCGTGGTCTATGATTGGATATTTTAACTCTCACGAGCCTTGGGATTCTACCAACAAATCACAGACGTGCGTTGTTGCAGGAAAGTGATTGTAATTGGCTCAGTCAAATGATACGGCTCTTCACGTAGACACGCTGTCAATATCCATGAAGGAGAATTGCAGATGTGCACATAAAGCACTGAAGCAAAGTGGGGCAAAATTCTTTTCGCGATAAACAGGGGTCCCTACCGATGAGCAACTCATGAATTTGTACAGACGTCGCACAGAACAACTTACCTTGCAGCACACCTACGACACGCCATAGATAGAAACATAATTTGAATCGCGCAGTCATACTTAAATACATACGTAGAGCCCACGATTTTTGGTGAAAAGAATTCTGCAACAGTTTGTTGCAATGCCTTACGTACACACCTGCAAATCTGCTCCATCGTTATTGGCAGAATGTAGACGTGGCTCATTTGACTGTGTCAACGGGAAGAAGGTTACTGCGACGCCACACTTCTGTGATTTGCAGGTAGATCCCCGAGACGCTGAGAGTTAAAAACAGCCAATCACTAGTCATGAAGCAGTGCTGCATGTGTGCACATAAGGCATTGAAACAAATTGTTGCATAATTCTTTTCACCAAAAATCGTGGGCTCTATACATACGCATGTTTACACCACACAGTGCTGTCATAGTTGATACTGACCACTGCGCCGCGAGCAGCACACACACTCTGCGGTATATCGCTTTGAGTGGGTGGAACGTTTCAATTGCAGACCATAAAAGCTATTTTCTAGCGCACGTCCGTTCCTCACGTTTTCAATTCAACTGTTGAAGACTCACAAACAGTACCACCAATCATAGCAATCGGAAAGGAACTTAAAATAAATGCGTGTTTATATAAATGGGTAGAGATTTGAAATTTCGCGAAAAGATTTTTGCATCACTTTGTTTCAGTGCCATATGTGCGCACCTTCATCTCGGCCACAGAATATTTAGGAATACAGAAATGAAATAGTCGGCAGGAAGGCGAACTCAGTCACACACGCCAGCAAAATGGCTTCCCTGGCCAGCAACATGGCGGAAACACCTACTGCCAATCAGCTTGAGGCAGCTGCTCTGCTAGTCGGCAGGCTGGCCAATAGGAAACCTGTAGTAACATGCAGGAGCCAAACAGACACGGGGCTGGAGTCTACAGCCTCGGGCAGCCAATAAGCGGCTAAGTTCGCCTATATCAAACGAGCCGCCACGTCATTTCACGTCTGTATTACTATTTAGTCTGTGTCTCGGCTCTGTGGTCAGTGATTGGATGCCGTAACACTCAGCATCTTGAGGTTAAACCCGTAAATCACAGACGTGTTGTGTGGCAGCTATCCGTATACTGATTGGCACAGTCAAATTAATAATAAATCTGCACAGAAACACTCTGTCAATAACCATGAAGTTGAGCTGCAGGTGTGCACGTTAGGCACGGAAACAAAATGGGGCAAAAATCTTTTCACCAAAAATTCCCGTCCCTATAAATTGGATAACATTATTTCGTGTTTTGAAGCAACTATCATCGTTGTTATGAATGCCTGAAGACGTAAAAATTCGTGTTATTTTTATCAGCAGGCTGGACTCAAAATACTTATATACACCGAAAAATATAGTTGTTGGATTTTAAAATTTAATGTGAGGTCATATGTTGCAAAATTGATTAAATGTTAACAACTTAAAAAATATTCTAAGCTGAGTAGCTTCTATAAGGTACCTAACAAAATTAAGTTTTATCATAATCAAACAACGAATTGCTGTGATAAATTTTTTAGAACCAACAAATTACTATGCCGTAAATACTTATTTGACAGTCATACAACGAAGACGACTAAAGAAAATCGGGAATTTTTTTTATATCTTCCGTCGCTACATTCTTATAGTTTAAAAATGTCAATCTTTATAATGGTTTAAAAATAACTAGTTAGTTGCATCCTGGATAAAAATCGTTTACTTTAGAAGCGCCTGTTTTAGATTTAGTCACAAATGGAATTAGATTCTCTCAAGTCTGACAACTTGTCAAAAACTTATGTAATTTGTTAGGACTATCAAAATTATAAGCGCTCAGAAGGGAAGGAATTACTATTGAAGATTGTTACAATCCGAAATTTCACTTTATATCTGAATCAGTGGAATTTTCACAGTTTCAATACGTTGCAAGGTTTTTCACTAGCGAATTAGTTGTTTTGTGAATGTTGACTGAAAAAAAAAAATTAAAAAAAAAAAAAAAAAAAAACAATAGACTTTTCACAATTTAATCAGTAAAAATTTTACAATTAATTTGAAAACTACAGTATCGATCAGTATACCGTTTGCAGACAATTCAGTGGCTTGCAGCGGAGAACTATTGTACGGTAGAATGGCCAATGTTCTGTACAAACATATAAATTACAATACATAGAGCCTTGGGACCAATGGCATTACATATTGTGCCCTAGTATGTAGAGTAGCGATGTTCCAGTGTGCCAACTAATACGGTAGTAACGGGAATTTCGTAGGACTCATTATAAGTTACATGTTATCAATAGAGAGGATGATTTATCACGGGAAAACTTGACTGTTTGCTGGGTTTCAACGTACATTTGGTTTACCATAAGATGACTGGCTTTCGCTTTTATGTGGAGCTGTTGCCCTATCTGACTGATCCAATAAGAATCCCGCTGTTGTAATATTTGATGCCTATTATTGGTTTGCAGACAGCTACATCGGGTCAGACGTACATCATCTAATAATATGTGTTGTAATTAACTACAGCGTTTTCAAGGGTATGTTAAAACAACACATTTTTGCGATTTATCGTCCTCTCCAGCTATCAAATATTATTAAGAGTGCGTGGTAGATAAATAAACGCTGATTGATTTCTACGGTTTTTTCGAAGACAATATGGATAAAATACTCAATGACAATGCTAGATAATGGTATTTGTCAACTTCATGAGTAAATATTTATCCAAAATTACTAACTCGTTACGCGTGATCTCTTGCGCCGCAGTTGAATGCACGAGGTTCCGGCGTCAGAGATTGTGCCTCAGAAGTTCGTAACACTGGAATCTATTTTGTTTAAAATGTTGGCTAAAATTATTGTCTAGGATTGCTATTGTTTAATTTTTGCAAATTGGCTTCAAGAAACCTACAGTTATAGATTAACGATTTTAGCGTTGAATTATGTACCACGCCCCCTTTAAGTAAATATATTAGCCACAAAGTCTTCAAATCGGTATTATAGTTAGTCAACAGCTATTCAATTTCTTTAGTAAGTATTAAGAAACCAGCGAACAATGAACTGCTATTCTTCGCAAAAGGCAATGAAACCAACCAACATTTGCCGATTAGGGCGAGTACGGTTCTGATAACCCCTTTTCTTTCTCCGATTACAAAACCGCCATATTTTTAAAGTATTTATTAAAAAAAACATTACTGAAGAGTGACATAACTTTACTAATTATAAAAATGTAGGGATGGGCGATCTAATAAAATTTTCCCAATTTTTGTAGTCATTTTTGCAGTACGGCTGTCAAATAGGTATTTAAGTCATAGTTATAAGTTAGTTTAAAACAAAACGTTTTGATTGCAGCATTTCATTATTTAGTGATGATAAAAACCTAATTTGTTAGGTACCTTATAGAAGCTACTCAGCTTAAAATATTTTTAACGTTGTTGATATTTAATAAGTTTTACAAAATAGGACGGATGTAATTTTTCTCGCGCATTAAGTTGATAAAAATACAACAACCGTGTTTTTTTTTTGGCATGGATGAAGTAAAAATTCGCGAAATTTAGTGACGCTATAGAATAGTGGCCAACGCGCTCCGGAAGTCACTTTGTTGTGTTAGCTGTGCATGACACTTGGGTGCATCCCGGATGAAAATCAGTTAACTTTAGAAGCGCCTTTTTTTAGATTTCATCAGAACTGGAGTTAAGATTCTCTCAAGTCCAACAAATAATCAATCAAAATGTAGCAGCGACACTTCATAGGTATTAGACCATCAAAATTATCAGCGAGAATGCTCGTCTTGAGCGCTGTTCAGAAGGGAAAGAATTGCTATTGAAGATGATTACAATCCGGAATCTTACTTTAAATCTGAATCAGTGGAATTTTTACTGTTTCCTAAGCAGTATTTCTAATGAAATTCTGTTTGCTTGTTTATTAAAGTGAATTACGTGTTTTGATAAGGTACACCTTAATGTACAGTAAGTAATCTTGATGTTCGGTTGTTGAGGGTAGATAAGATTTGGAACGTTCAGTTTCGCTTTGTAGCTGTTTCTGAATTTACGCTGCTTTTACAACATTTAGTTTATAATCAAGAAAGTGGTGTACAAATTAAACACACGTTACGGGTATACAAAAACGAACAGTTATATTTATGGCAACCTTAAACTCCAAGGGCCTTATTCATAGTCGTGAGATAGTTCCGAGATGATCCTGAGATCATCTTGTGCCAGTTAGTCCAGGGTTGGTCCTATAGTCCGGACCAAGTGTTACCTTATTCATAAACGCCTAGTAACGTCGGACTAGATATAGTCCGCGTCTATGAATAAGACAAAATTTAGTCCGACGATAATCCCGCACTAGTCCGGGTCAAAAACGACTATGAATAAGCCCCCAAGTGTTCACGTTAGGTGAACGGCTAGAATGATAGCGGATGTACCGAAGAACTTGTGATCGAATGTCGACGGCTTTTGTTTTAATTTTGGTGTAAACTTATGGCATTATTTAGGCAAAAGCAGAATTACGTTTAATGTAAAATTACACTTTGTGTTTTATATATTGGTAATTTTTTTGTATCTTTTTCGATTAGTGGAAATCTATGATTCAACCTGTGAGTTTATTTCGCTAATGCAACATGTAGTTTTCCACTAATTCCTGATAGAGCAGTTTCAACCATTAGAATCTGTGGAAAATCACTGCGAAACTGAGAATATTCACAGTTTATATTTTAGAGTGAGATGAAAGTTCAAATAATATGCATTACGAATCGTCCGTGCATTGTTCACATCTCCTTTACATATAACGTGTAGAAATGTTACATTTTTTGTACATTTAAAGAGCGTGTGTGGCAGTGGCGGCTCGAGGGTTGTTGACAGATAGGACACAAGTTGCCGAGAACTGTACACTCCTGTGCACGCGGCGCCGTATACCAATGACAATTAACCATGTACTGACTACTTACTGTATTGTGATCAGCGGTACCTACATACCAGCGTGTCAGTGGAAGGCAGCGTCAACTAGCGCACAACCCTGACAGTTCTCTGCAACTTGTGGCCTACCTGCCAACAACCTACGAGCCGCCACTGGTGTATGGCTCATTTATTTATCAGAGAATGATTAAACATATACGTGATACAGTAGTGGAATTGTTAGACCCAATAACTTTTGGGGAAAAGAATGCTGCGACATTTTGTTTCAATACCTTATGAGTACATCTGTTTCTCTGCTTCATGGTCAGTGATTAAAAGTTTTTAACTTTCGGCGAATGTGTGTCCCACCCGCAAATTACGGACGTGTGGTAACATTGTTCTGGTTGGTGCAGTCAAATGAGCCACTCCGCTGCCCTATTATATTCTGACAATAACCACGAACCAGGGTTGCAGTTGTGCATGTAATGCATTGAAACAATTTGTTGCAAATTTGTTTTCTCCAAAAATCTCTGGCTCTTCGAATTGTTAACCTAATTAATCTGCAAAATTCGTGTTATTATTTCGTGACAGGATGAACTTTGCTATCCTGTACATACCAGAGCACAATATGTGATTCCATTGGTCCCGAGACCTGAAGCATTCTCCGCGGCAGGCCACGACTTTGTCGGCCGATAGGAGACGTCGACATACCCTGACATTTCGAGCAAAGATTTCTGCAGCAGCTTGCTTCATAGCCTTACGTGCACGCACATCTGCAGTTCTGCTTCATGGTTATTGGCAGCGAGTCTCTGTATGAAGTAACGTCGCTTATTTGACTGTGTCGATAGTAATACGACTAAAAGAAGTAATTACATTTTTCTGTTATTGCTCCTGCAAACCATATATTACGTATATCTACGCCAGAGTCACTATGCGGATCAATTAACTAATTACTAAAATTGTCAGCAAATTAATGTTGACTCCATTAGTGAAACGTGGTCGCATTATGAGCGAAGCGGTATTAAAGCCAGGTATACACTATGAGTACGTGGCATTAACATGCCTACCGTACACAACTGATGTAGTATTTTTAGAGAAGGTGATTTATCGCGAGAATGTTTTCTGTCAGCGTAGTCTGCAAATCAGTATAGCGTCCTGCGTCATGTATTGTTGGCCGACGGTTATGTGCCACGGTATAACTGTTTACAGACGAGTCACATATGTTCAATAGAAGTGCACCGGAGCTCTCATTGGCCCAGTCAAATAGTGACTCGCCAGTAACGAAATAAAAGCGTTAGACTGAATACGTTACATTCAAACCTATCAAATAGTCAACTTTTCCCGCGATAAATCACCTTCTCTAAGTATTTTGCTATGACAGAAGTCGTGTTGTTTACAGATGTGTTCCTCGTCTCTTACTGGCTTTATCTAGAGAGAGTGCCTTCCTCAACTAGCCTGATGGATTAACAGTTAACTCACAGTGGTGCATAGGCGGTTCGCTTTAAAGTGAGCACTACCAAAATCTTAAAATTGTCAATAAAATGTATTTATTGGGGCTATAGAAGTTAAGTTTTAAGATCTGTGAAATATTTACACTGATTTTTAGTTACACAGAAGTTTTCGTATTTAAAATAGTAAAGATGGCGGCATAATTGCTCACAGAAAATTGTAAGCAATACTCAGTTTATCCTGAATAGCCTACATAGTCATTGTCAAGTACCGCTTCACTTAAAACACATCCACGCCTCGCCACTGGTAGACTCGTTCTTTAGCGTAATCGTGTGATCTGGTGATTTCGATGGCCATTGAGAAACTTTGTAAAGGGTTTCAATACCACGGCCAGGAACACTTTGTTAGGCTAACTACATTGCCGTATGTTCGAGGCAGAAAAAGTTGGATTAATTTCATTTATCTACGCGGGTACATTAAAATTAGACAGGTATTGGCTAGTAATTTTGGTTTTTCTTTGTGATTAGATATAACAGTAAATAAACTTTGGTCTCTCAGTAAAATGGGAAAATCTTTCAATTTATCAAAATTTAGGCTAGGGGCTATAATAATGCATTTGATTGTGTTAAATTATATTTTAAATGTCTTAAAAGAATAAGTTCCGAAGTTTTAAAAATTAATAGTTTGCACAAATTAAGCATATGTTAAAACACTAATTGGATTCTGAGATAAAAATTGCAAATTAGAAAGAAGACCATGTGGCGATATTGCACCCATGTAGGCTATAATAACGCCATTTAAATCTAAGAAACTCAAGGATTGAATTAAAGTTATTTAACATCAGAGAATCAATCACATATAAACCATTAAATAGCCTCTGAGAAATAATGAAAAAAAAAAAAAAAAAATGAAAATGTCCTACAAAAAAATTACATGAATATTTCCGATTAGTATTATATAGGGCTAACAGTAGTAAATAAGAGTAGTAATAATAAATAATATTTATGTTATGTATTTACACACTAATTTGGCATCAATAACTTCAATTTGTTGTGAAATTTGGTGAATCAAATCTTAACATTAAATAATAAATTAAATTTAATTAACAATTATTATCACACAGCATATTTACCAGAATTAAAAAGTGATACTGTTTTTCGCATTTTCAATGCCTGGCGTTATTGCATCCTCTAAGTATGGCATAATTGCATACATTAACACTTACATTATAAACGTTTTTACATGTACAAAATAATTTTAATTTACGCTGACACATCATATAATTATGTTTTAAAGTGTTAATATTCGTAAAATATAAAAATAACCGTCAAAATAACTCTGCTACATACTTTCACGAATGCTGTCACGCAACTGCCACACAAAGCGAGAATGAATAATACTTCGAGCAGGTAGCCATGACTGCGAGCAAGGAAAGAGTACATCACTTAACAAAATAGTGGTGTTATTGCATAGTAGTGGTATTGGATACATTTACCCTACATACATAATACGTATGTATTACATTAACAAAAACTAATACAAATAAGTGAACATATTAATTCATCCTACTTCATGAATCAAAACCATAATGTAAGTTGGTGCGAACCAAATATTAAATGTCCTATTACGTAGTAGTATATGTTTTAACAAGCTATATTTTTAATAAAACGTGAACCGTAACATAAACAGTAATAACTATGTGCATATCTGCCCCAATTTTTTATTGATTACTACAACGCTTGTCACTTTAATAAAATAATAAAACTGTATACTTGTTTAAAATTTATGAATGTCGCAGCGATTTTCAGTAGACTGAAATTAAATTGGTATTCTGTGATTATAGTTGTTCCTAAGGATTTTGTGTTTCTCCAATGGTAAGTGCACTCCATTTATTTCGGTGTTCATATCTCCGTAAGTGCACGAGGCAAAAAACATATTAAAAAATTAAAGTTTTGGACAGCTCATCATATTTATAAAATTTTCATGAAACCCTCAACATATCTTCTAACAGTTATTCTAGTGGGATTAATAATTTAAATGAGTAATTATACGGAAAAAATGTCATGATTTTTAAACATATAATGGTGTCCTTACACTTTTGGCAGAACCTGTTTAGTATCATCGCTTTAAGTCACTTTCAGTCGAAGCACTGTCGGCAAGTCTCCACGCCGATTCAGTGGCTTGAGCATAAAGGTGATAGGTCTACGTTATTCCCTCTTTGAAAGATATTTTTGAACAGGCTAGATTTTAGGCGTGTAAAGGAGAGGGAGTGGCAGGGACTGTTAGTAGATATGTTTCTTTAAAAAAAAAAGCTCTAAGGCTGGCAGTAAATACATCTTTAACTTTATAAAAAAAAAACAGGTCGTTCAATTAATTTTTTCGAAACGTTTTTTTTAACAATGTTATTCTTCGTAGCAAAGAAAATCATTGCCAACAAGAAGCTCGTTCATAATAAAACATGCAAGCGCGAAATAAACATGCTATTTGCGCCAAAGTTGCTTGGTAGTGTTTCATGTATTCAAATAAAAAATTTTCCGCAACAAAATTTGGGTTTTGGCAACGTAAGTGTTTTTTTTTTTTTTTTTTTTTTTTTTAGAGTCTACGATACATGAACGTTAGATAGCGAGGATTGCTCTATGTCACTAGTTCCCTGGCCTCGAAACGTGCAAAATAGCTGAAGGCAGATGGAAACCCTCAAGGCGAGAAGGTACCAGGGACACATGCAGAGTAGAAGACGTAAACTCACCTTGGTACGACAGCGATCAACCACAAGCGTCCGCACCGCGTCCCGACGCCAGACCAACTGCCCCTCCAGAGCTCGTTGTTGATCCTTGACTAGCGCAGTGCCATCTGCCGTCCTCCGCAACAAACTCCTGCCCGTTCCGTCCCTCTCGCTCTCTCTCTCTCTCTCTCATCCACAACACTCTCACCCTTACACTCTGCAGACGGCCCACATTAGCCCAGGTCGCAGAATATCATAATATACAGAGGAGGCTCCGTCTCACTGCTGGATCTGTTGTTTGTCACCGGATGTCTACCGCCTACGTTTCCCGCCATGTTAGGTTACAAACGGTTAATCGTCGATTTAGGATACTTGTTAACTGACATACTGAAACAAGGAGAAAACCAATTATAAAGAACAGCATGACATATAAACAGTATCATTATCTGCCTAACCTTTATAGACGTATACGAATACGATGGAAATCATTAATGCTGCCCGTACAGCCATCACTAGGAGCACCTGATTTTAACGAAAAATTTTTTTGTACCAACTTGTTTCAAAACCTTTCGTGAACACATAGTCTTCTGTTTCATAGTTAATGGAAGCAAGTGTCCCTCATCATCACTCCCTAAAGTCGTCTCTTAGAAACTCCCTCTTGTCTTCACCATGACTTTAAAAAAAAATAAGAAAAATATAAATACATTTGTACTAAAATTAGCTTATTTATGAATATATATTTGAATTTGATTTATTTATGTACTTAAAAGTTGAGAGGTAATTTTGAATGCAATGTTAAAATTATTGTTGTGAATAATAATTGACCTATCGTAATCAAAGATAATTTTTTAACACTCGTACAAAATCTCCAGCAAGGCTCATTCGTAGGGACCCGTGATTCCTGCGAAAATATTTTTGCTTCATTTTATTTCATTGTCTTATGTGCACGTCTGTAGCTATGCTTCGTGGCTATTGGCAGTGTCTCCTTGCGTAGAGGCGTAACTGCGTCAGCTACAACAAGGTTATTGCGACACCATATGTCTGTGATTAGCGGGTAGAACCACGTGACGCTGAGAGTTAAAAAAATCCAATCACTGACTACGAAGCAGAGCTGTAGGTTTGCACGTAAAGCATTGATTTACGGTGGTGCAAACATATTTCCTTGAAAATCAGAGGCCCCTACTCAATCCATTATTTTATATCTAGACTATTAAAACAATGTATATTTTCACACTGCCTGTCTTGCTACAGACAGGCTCAACATGTTTGAGAAAAAACTATTGTAAGGGCAGGTCCAGCAGCTTTACATGAACAAACAACGGTTACTCATTCAGACGGAACAATAGATGAGTTGAGAGATGGAGGTAGGTCAGTGACGGAAAGTTAGACAGGAGGAACGCTGAGGAAAAATGTATAATTGTATGGTGTACGATCCATATTACTGTGAAGAGTATGTTTCAATACACATACAAAAATAATCATTCTTACTATCGTAACTGAAGTATTAAGGTGAATTATTGACAATCCCTTGTTACAGAAACATTGCATTTTAAGGTTCTGAGCATTTTTTCATCTCTAATGTTGCTAGGAAATATTTAGTTTTTTTTTATACGGCGACGGAAATATATTTTAAATTTTACATTGTCTTGATTATTTACTAATTGTTGTTTAGATTTTCGTATATAACTTGAATAAAGCAATACAATGTAATTTACTAACTGCGTATTGTAATATTTTCAAACAAATTGAACCGAGCGAGGTTTAGCAACGCTAACACGTTGGCTTCACAATCGGAAGGAACCTGGTTCGATCCCCGGCTCCGACCATCCTAATTTCGATTTTCCATGGTTTCCCGAAATAGCTCTAGGCGAATGGTTTCTTAATAAATGCCATGGACGACTCCTCTCCCAGCTCCTGTCGTTGAATCAAGTCGTGTGTCACCGTCTTTAAAGACCTCGCCGTCGACGAAACGTAAAGCCAATTACTTTACATCAAATAAATCGAAGTAATGTCATGACTCACGAAGAAACGAATAAAAATGTTGCTTTTTAAACGACGCGTCCTCTAGAAATACTGAAATAAATGTGGGTTGTTTGCCACAACTATTTACATTATTCTCGCAACTATCAGGATTGTACAGGGCGCAAAGCGTTCATAGAATAGACAAAGATATCTGTTGCAGGAACAGTCAGAATAGCAACGGCAACCAAACAAGATTACGCTTCTTTGAACAGAGACTTTGTTTCTACAATAATCTACAGGAACACTTTGCTTTCAGCGCGGGAGATCCTCGAGAAAACTCATCGGCCAACGATAACGTCCGCCATGATTCTTACATGTTTAATTCGGGACGCCGCCGCCGATGGATAGCCGTGTATAAAGGCGAGTGGTCTGACTAATACACCAACGTGGCCACCATAGTGGAACATCTTACATAAACAGAACCACAAGTTTGTCGCGAAACTATTTTTTTTACCATTTTCTTTCAGTATGTTACGTGCACATTGGCAGCTTTGCTTCATGGTTATTGGCAGCGTGCCGTTGCTCAAACACGTCTCTTGCTTGAATTCCCTTTGATGCCAATCTCTCAGTTAGGAAGTTTGCTGTAGTTGTACTAACATGGTGACTTTTCGTAAACATTACTATTAAGCAGGTCTTTATGTCACAGTGACCCTGGTGGAGTGGACGGGACGACCAGTAAGGTCCTTAACTTCCCGTTAAGGAGTGCTGGCCTGGTCCACCCAGTACGATCAGTCGTTACGAAGCGACTTCGTGGAAGTTGGCCCCGTCAAGGTGGCAGGCAGTGGTCAAATGCATGTATGGAAATGTGATGTGGACAATAATACGGCCTGCGTCAATAAGATGTGTTTGTTATCTCCTGTTTAGCCTTCTGGAACAGGTGCAGGATGACATTTACTACCGCTTTGCCGGGAGATATTTTGGGAAACATGTTTGGGAATTCTGTCAGCAGCCTTTGGGCTCGGCTTCTACACATGTATGGACAATTTGCGTTGTGCAAAAGATAGCCTGGTGCCACTACTTCTTTGTAACATGCAATGCACCAGCTTGCGCTAAGTTTACCGCGGAGTAAATGTTAAAACACTTGACTCTATTCTGGAGAACCCAGGTTGGATCCTTGATCAGGCCATCCTGACTTCGGTTTACATTGGTTTAAAAAATACTCCAGGCAGATTCTTTGATGATTTATTTATACGGACAACGGACACTTGCCTTCATTTTCTTGTTTTTATGAGCCCCTACTTCGGACTATAAATTCCTTGTCAATTGGACATAATTATTTACCACCAACCAACCTTATTCAAGGTCTGCCTAACTAACTGCAGGCATTACACTATCAGCTTCCTTTCAGGATTAAAAAATAATACTTCTAATAACATTGTAAATAAGAACCAGTGGCTTTAAGGCCACTGCCTATCTGGAAATCCAGGCGAGATCAAGGATGACGACTCACACGTTAAATTATAGAGTGATCAGAAAAGAATATTCAAACGTTGAATGTGTACGATACCAAAACCAAAAAGCCTACAACCTTGGTTGACCATTCAAATGAACCGTGGACAATAACGTTTTTTTATTTGGAATGTTAACACAGTGGTTGTTTTCTCAGTTAGAAGAGGCGGCAGGGGACTTCATTTTCCACCAGGATTGTCCCCATTGGCACCTTGCTGTTCACGGATACCGGAATGAGACTTTGCCGCAACGCTGGATTGGTCGCGGAGTAGCTGGTGACAAGCCTCTTTATCACTGCTCCTCCAGAAGCTCAGACCTTGTTCCGTGCGAAATTTTTATGTGGGGGGTAAATAAAATATCACGTGTTGCGCCCACAATTGCTGACCTCAAAACGAGAATTATGGACGCCATCCAAACCGTAACACAGAAAAGCGTGTGGAAGGAGTTCGCGTATCTCGTATATATGGTTCGGGCTGCGCGTGGTGGTAACATTGAACATTTATAAAGACGTGGCAAAGAAACTTTTATTGTTCCACGGTTTATTTGACTGGCCAACCAAGGTTGTGGGATGTTTAGTTTGTGATAATATAGTCATTCAAAGTTAAGGTATTATTTATGATCATCTTGTGTATTAGCTGGGGCTCAGTACCTGTCAAATCTACATACATGCCACCAATGTCTTTTGGTTCATTTAGCTGTGGCCGACATTGCTTTAGGTTCATTTAGACTGTTTTCTTCAATATCATGTAAAGTATTAGGAAATTGTGAATTTGGATGCCAAAAAAAACATGAGAAAAACATACTCGTAATTGTTCTCCAACTTTTTTTTATCCCTGTAGTAATATTATCCTCTTCTAAATACATAATTTTGTTCTGCCAAATAATAAAACAATAAAAGATGACTAGGGAAGTCCCACAAGTACAATTTAATATTTTAATCCGCATATTTGCTTGCGCCAGAGTTATGAGGTTGGTAGCTTCCTTAATTGTTTCCGTAATGAAAAGTTGACAGCAAAACCACTTCTAAAAATCTCTTTATAAACCATTATCTTAGAGCTGCAGAATACATAAATGAAACAGAAAACGGAATCTGGTCCACTGACATGATCCGACTATTGAACGCTATTTGTAAACATATATGATGTGAGAAAGGACGTTGTGTGTTTATTTAATCAACTTGTTTTTCCTGTCGCTCTACACAACACACGGCGACCTTGCCAGACGGCAATATACGGGCGTGTCGCGACGTGTCGCATTCGACAGTGATGACCGTCAGGCACCTGTAAAGGCAACGCGCAATAAAACTTAAAAATATCAGTTGCTATCGTCAATGCTGTTTGGTTCAGCAGTAAGTAAGACTAAATATGGATTATTCACGATCACGAAAAATAAAGGCTAAAAAAATATCGTGTTCGTTAAAATTTAAACGTCATGTTATTACTAGAGAACTGCGCATTTTGCGTTTCTATCTTACAGAAGATTGGACTCAGAGTTATTGTGTGCTTACCTGACTTATGCTGTAGGTCGGAGTTTGTGCGGCGAGCCTGCAAGGCTTTTCCAAGCAACGATATAAGAACAACTGTAAAATGCCCACTATCTTGTAGTGCAGGCACACAGCGATACGAAGGCACTGAGCCAATAACGCCACGGAATGTGTTCGAGTGAGTATAGGCCAGTGGTTTCATCAAATAATAACGCAAGATTTGTATTTGTGTAGTTATTACAACAACTATTATCAGATACCTGAAAATTTCGTGTTTTTTTTTCAGGCGCAAGCTAGAATTCCAGCAACTGTTAGTTCGTGCTACTTTCACCATTGGCCGTTGGCTTATTTGACACCTCCTTGAAGTCTATGAGCCAATAACAACGATGCAACTAAGTGCAGGCCCATATCACTGTGTCTGCTTGAGTGCTCATCTTGGAAGCTAGCCTATCGGTCAGTGAACACGCGAATTTTTCTGGTCTCTAACTATTATGCACTTAATGTAAAAACTAATTTTGTTACACGAACACAGAACTTTCTGTCCAAATATGGTCGCATAAATGATTATGAAATTTTTCTTTCTTATTCATCCTCTTGATCGACTTCGACAGACGCCGTGAAATAAAACGTCCACGATGTAGCTATCCAACTCTCCTGTCATTGGCCGCCGAAGGCAGCGCTGTGATATGCTCATGCACATAGCGCTGCGTCGTTCTATTGTTGGTACTGTTTTAAGGTGTAATATTTTCACTCAGGTTAGTAAAGGTCGGGAAAATTCGCGGTTTCACTGCTAACATCCAGGAGTATCTGTGTAGTCAGACAGACAGGAGCAGATTATTGGCTATCCGCTAACACAGTGATACCACATGATCGGGCATAAATTTACTTGATTCTTTATTAGTTGCTAATCACCCTTCAAGAGGTATCAAGTAAGTGAGAGAGATTTTGGTCAGCGCTCAACAACGAGCCCTTAAGGTTGTTCAAGTGGGGAAAAAACATAATTTTATATTTGTATGAAATAGTGTTAGTTTTGTACACATTACTTGAGAGTACATATACCTCTAACGGAAAAAAATTAGCTCATCTAGTTTTCCCGTAATGGCACTTCAAAGTCAAAATTTGCGTATTTTTACTTCATACAAAACTTGAAAACCA
>PNEQ01128626.1:0-12411 GCA_003012365.1 Medauroidea extradentata
TCGCTCGCAGGAGAGGAGTGACGATAGCCCTCTCTCTGAGCGCGCCCAAAGGCGAGTGTGAGAAATTGTGAAGCGCGGTGACTTATATAGGGAGTCCACGCATTCTCGGCGTGTTCATGGAAGGCATACGAAGCACATCTGACCATTCAAATTAATATTATTAACATGGCGATTTTCGATATCACTGGAACAGCCTTAAGGACGTCCAGAAACAAACGCGTTATAAGCATACCACATGAATATTGGCTAAACTGGAGACGAAATTGTTAGTGGCAAAATGTTATACAACGATATTTTACATGCACAGTGTGACAACACAGCACTGTAGTTAGTCCCCTCTTACGATCCACAGATACATTACTTACTATTGTTCTGACCTGCATATTATTGGGGTTCGAAAAATAACATACCTATAGTAAGTACACCACCATATATATGTATACATAGTCTCTTATTAGGAGTAACCCATAATTTTTTAATTTCACAGAATCGGCGTGGTAAATAGGCCTACTAGTCTATTATATAGGTTACATGGATGCGGGTATTACATATGTTACTGGAGTGCAGGTTGAATATTTTTTTTGAATTGCACTAGGTTCATGTAACCCACTAACTTACCCAGTGTTATTATAAGAAAATATTCAACCCGCATTCCAGTTTACATGTAACAAAACATAATATTGACGTCTATAGGAATACGGCAACTCTATTCGACTGATAACTGCACATTAATAAAATTATGTCACAGCTTTACAGTAACCAGAAGACAAAATCTCCTTGTTGGCTTTCACTACACTATAATGTTATTTGTTTGTGAATATAAGATTTAGCTCTTTTTTCATAACACTGTTAAAATATAGGCAATATAATACATCGGCAACATCTTGTAGTTCCGGTTGGTAAGCAGAAATTAGTCATGGCATGCTCAGGTTAAGTACAGCAGGTATCGTTGCCCTAGGCCGAATATTTTTAAACTAAATCTTTTCACGTTTGTGTATCAAGTAGGCATAAGTGGAGACGTGCATAGCTCGTGCTATTTTCTGGCAGCATATTAGACTCCAAATAACCACAGGCTCGTTCAACGTCTCTCATTGGCCGACAAAGTCGTGGCGTTCCGCGGTGAATATCTTGTCGGTAGAGTGGCCAATCTTCTGCAAAGTCACACACGTAATTTACACGTGAAGGTTCGTGGCCAATTGAGTCACAAAATGAGTCTCCTGGTATATACAGGAAAGTGAAATTTAGCCTAACACAGAAAAATAGCAAGAATTTTGCAGCTCTCTAGGTAATCATTAGAGGTAAAGGAAATTATCGGGAATATTTAAGACCTGCGCATTTTCCAAACCACTGTAGCGTCCATCACCTTGTGTTTTTGTACGATAGTTATGTGGCACGGTCCTGCTGTTTCTGATGAATCACAAAGGTTCAATAACAGAGTACCAGAGTTATCTCTGGCACGGTCAAATGGGGTCCAACAATAACGAAGGAAGCAACTTCAAACGAACATATTCATGCTACATTGAAGCCTAGCGAATAGTCAATTCTCTCCTGCGATAAACCATCATGCAACATAATTATTATTTGCGTCCAAAAATTTTTAGAGTTACTCGAAAACATCTGCAGAACAAAATAGCATTCCTAGTTCAAGCATTCGTAAATGGCGGTAAGCCGAACACAAAAGATAAATGGTGGCCATCAGTTCTTATTATTGCGTGTTGGCCTGGCAGCAAGTATGTTACATCATGCTAGGTGGACAGCTTGATTATTCAACCACAGTCATGGGTTTTTCCAGAGGTGCTGCGATATGTGCGAGATGTCATCGGGAAGACGTCTTTGCGTACGTGACTCTTGGCAGGTATGAGTGAGGGAATATCTATTTTTAGACCTCTGGTCATCACGTTGCACCACCAATTGACGTTATTAAACAGGCCGTATAAAAGCCTCGGCACTGTGCAGTCAGTCTTGAAGAATCCTCTGGGAGTCTTGTTGAGTCTTGTTTTTTTAAGTCATCTGAAGTGTGAAGTGAGACCCGATAGTGGTGTGGGTCGGCATCGGCATCGGCGCCCCAGTGGCGTCCACGGATGTCGTGAGAAGTGACGGGCCGCGGAGAAGACAACACTTGGGGTGTTGTGTTGGCACGGCTGAGCTAACAAGGTGTGGCATCTCAGGGATGGCAACACGGCGGTGGTGGTCAGTATCGAGGCTGAGTAACATCAGTGGCCTGCAGAAGGGACATACATACATCACTTGGGGTGTTGTGTCGGCGCGGCTGAGCTGACATGGTGTGGCGTCTCGAGGATGGCAATACAGCGGCGGTGGTCGGTGTCGAGGCTGAGTAACATCAGCGGCCTGCAGAAGGGACAGACAACACTTGGGATGTTGTATCGACGGCAGCAGTGAAGAAGGTGTCGGCGTGCTACAGAAATGTGGTGAACTGTTGAGAACAACACTGGAGGTGTCGTATCGGCGAGAGCAGTCACTGGCAACTTAGGAGAGTTCGCTATTGGTCGTGCTGGAGGAAGGTGTTATGCTTGTGGAAAGAGACTGGTGAAGACATCTTGGTGACATCAGAGTCTACTGTGAGGCTACAGGCTCACACCTTCGAAGCAGTATTGGGCGGAACAAGAGGACTGGTGCTGCGAGGTGACGGACAAGGAGGTGCGCGACGGGAGTCGAACCGAAAACCTCAAGTGTGAAGACAGTGGGGAACTCGGGGTGCTGCGCAGCACGTGGTGAGCCATCACCAATTCGGACTGTTAAGGTTGTACTTTGACACTATTTGAAAGACTGTTGATTGGATACATGACTGAACTTTTACTGTGATTTGTAGTCTCTGATTAATGGTAAATATTATTGTACTTTAATGGTCAAAGTTAATTAACGTTTCTGTGGTACAGTAGTAATTGTGTACATAGTAAATTTTGTTGTGAAAGTTATATTTGATTACCTTTTTGTGTATATTTGTAAGCTTTGTGAGCTAGTAAATCACTAACTTAATTGAACTCTTTTATTCATAATTATAATACCTCTATCCCAAAGAGCTCAGAGAATTGCCCACATGTAAATATTTGCCTAAACATGTAACATTATATAGTTCGAATTCCTGATAATCTGTCGGCTTTGACTACGCTTATGAAAAATTAGTAAACTTACGCGCATATTTTTAAAATGATGGTAAATTAAAAACGTCATATATTATAATTTACTTTGAAGACGAAACACACGTCACGAATGAGAATCAACATGACACCAGTTTTGACATTTTGTCCAGTTGGAAATAATTAGAAAAAAAACAGGTAGTCAAATTCCATTTCGGTCTTCACAGTAATTTAAGTAAGATATGGGTGCGTAATTGTGACAAATGTCATCCCGACTATAGAGCAACATATATTTGTGTGGAACTTACATGCATGAATTTATTTATAGAGATACGTGCAATCTTTCAAAGGCGAAGCTTGAATGTCTTCCATGAGAAGCAGTGCTAGGAAGAGACTGTACCCAGTTGTAAATTAAGATGTATTTGGGACAATTAGAGTAACTGGTATAGGTAGATCAGATAACTACCTAGCTAGTGGTATTCACGAGGGCAGGAATGAATTCTCCAGTAACACGGCATATGCAACAAGAAGATTCATTGGTTGATTCATGTAGGCATGCCAGTGCCACAATTTCATGATGTATAGCCAGAAAGGACCGGAACTAGTCGACCACGACAACTAGTCCTCCCGTTAGAGGAAGATGCGTGGAGCTAGTAGTAGACAGACACGCCACAGGTAGGGGAAATGTACAGCGCCTGACATGAGTTCATGGCACTTGGTCTTTATAGACATAATACTCGACCACGACAACTGGTCCTCCCGTAAGGGAAAGAAGCGCGGCGCTAGTTGTAGGTAGACATGTCACATGGAGGAAAAATGTACAGCACCTGACGTGAGTTCATGGCACATGGTCTGTAGAGACATAGTACTCGACCACGACAACTAATCATCCCATGAGGGGAAGAAACGTGGCGCTATTAGTACATCGACACATCACATGGAGGGGAAGTGTACAGTGCCTGACATGAGTTCATGGCACACGATCAGTGGAGACTTAGTGGTGAAAACCAAGCCGGCTGTTTGTGCCATAGTGTTATGGTCGAAGCTGCTGTGCGCCACATCAGTTGCGCGCTGTGGTCAGGGGCAACACAGCGGTAGTTCATTTTTCTCCTGCGGGACTAGTTGTCATGGTTGAGTAATAGTTTTCACGAAAAAATTTTTGTATCAACATGTTTCAGTACCTTACATGCAAGCCTACAGCTCTGCTGCATGGTAAATTATTAAATATAGTGTAATCTGACCGTCCGTTATGTACCCAAATATCGTGGAAAATCAGCCTTGCGAGCCTCACAAAATTGGAAGGGCCTGTACACTGAATTCACTAGGTTACCAATAGATAGCAGACATGTGTAGTTTCGGCCATTTGTGATGAATGAATCACTTACAAGACCACAATTAAAAGGTTGATCATATTTTTTTATTCTGAAGCCTGAGGTCCTAGTATTAGGAAGTATGTTAGGTGTACCATATTTGTAACTCTAAGCGTCGTGCGTTCTGCCCACTAATTACAGACGTGTGATGCTGCAGTGCCTTGTTCTGACTGGCAGGCATACTTGTTCCACCTGTTTTATGTATATATATAAATTTACTTATTTAGTTTAAGATAAAACATGACCAAATATCAAATGTGTTCGTCAGTTTGGTTTAAAATTGAGTTTTCCCTGATAGCTAAATTTTTCAAGACAAGAAATTTCTACATTGTCGACTATAAGTCAGTTAACAAAAATGTCGTTGATTGTAGGCCTATAACTATCTTAAACCATAGTAAGAGATGATTGTTTATTGCGGGAAAATTAGACTGTTTGCTGGATTTCAACACGCATTCAGCTTACCACAAGATTTCTGGCTTTAACTCATACGTGGAAGTGTTGCCCTATTTGACTGAGCCAAGATATTGTAGTATTTGATGCTAGTCATTGATCTGCAGACAGCTACCAAATCATATATCCTGCAATAAACTATGGCGTTTTCAAGGGTATGCTGGCACAAAACATTTTCGCGATATACCGTCATTTCTAACCATAGTGTTTGCTGTCATGATAAAACTGACCAACATGGTGAAAATCGTTTTACTGAAAACTACCAAACAGAAGTTTATCTGCTCTCTTCTAGGCTTAAGGTTATGTATTAGTCACCATGTTGGATTATTTTAATTTTCGCTTTTATGATATTATGAGGGAAAATGTTAAATTTGCTGTTACGTCGTGCATTCGGTTTACCTTGCGCTACAGTGTAAGTATTGCAGTTGAACTTGTATAATTTGAAATTAGGCCGCCATCAGTCCAGTAAATTAAGAATATAAGAATGATCTGGACTTATCGCGGCCTAGATATTGGTTAATAGTTCAACTACATCGTTCCTACTTCAGCGCAATATGACTAGAATTCCCGCTGTAATAAAAAATTAATTTTCTTCCGAAAATTTAAAAAGGAAGAAAAATAAAATAGTTCAATAATGCGACTGATGTGGAGCAAAATAACTGTTGCGAAAACTGTGGAAACAAAGGAACGTGGTCTTAAAATGTTCCAATTCAAAGTAAAACGACGCGATCTGATTCTTCAGACCGTCCATGACATTGTTGGCATGAGCGAAGCCAGCACGTGGTTCAGAGGAGGAACAACCGGCCGAAGGAGCGAAGAAACGAAGAGTTTTCCTTGTCGGAAGCACTTAATTCAGGCCACGGGTTAAGAGTGTTATTGCAGATCGTGCAAGAAAGAAGGAGCGGTTACTGGGTTGGTGTTAGTCAGGAGAAAAAGAGGTGCTTTCGCCGGGGGAAAAGGGGTGGATTGCTCCTGGACTCGCGCGGGTAAACGGGGTTAAAGTAACGCCCTCTAGCGTCAATAACGTGAGAAGCCTTGGAGGGCGTTCAGGTAACCACTTCCAGTGTTGCCACTTGACGTTAACCTCGCCCCCGTTTCTTTTCCCATTCCCAACCCTTCTTAACGACTCGCCTCTCTCGCCGAACCACCTCGCTATGTTCTTCCACTGGCTCTGTCGAGCTATATTGCCTCGCACGGAAAGAACCCACAGAGTCTTTGAACGTGCTATACGCGCGGGTAACTCGGTTAAATATTGCCTCAGTGTCTTCGGAAATAAAAAGAAACACCGAAGTACACCATGATCTTGTTTAGCGCTGTGGAACTCCAATAGAAAAGCATGAAGTATTATTCTTAGATAATCCATTTAAGCCGAGGAGAAAGGCCTTAAACTAAACACGGTTTTTTTACCTCGTGATAAGCAACCCATCGCTATGACTCAACCTCTCGAGAAACAGATGGTTTGTAAGAAATAACAGTTGGTAACAGAGTGTACATAACATGGTTAGATTGTAAACAAAGGTAAATTAGCTGAAAAACAGAATAACACATTATTATTGTATAAAAACTATGTTATGTTAGTGTGCAGTACTGCTAAGGTTTTAATTCATCCCACTGTAAAATAATGTTGCACGTCATTGCAGCCTTTGACTACAAATAACTAGTAGATGGGAGTATGATATCTTAGTCAAATAAGAACAATTCTAAGCAATTTTGTAATGAACGCACTCCTATGAAAATAGAAATCTTTATGCTAGGAAATTTTCAGAGTGTTAGCAGCTTTAAATTTGTATGTAGGTAAAATACAAACCACAAACGTGACAGTGGTCTGTTTTAATACGTCTGGCCATTGTAGTGTCAAAATTTTTGCTACGCTCTTTGCATTAAATGGAAACCGTTGTTTTAAAGGACTATTTATGACGAACACTGTCGTTGAAACATACAACGTGTTTAGGAAACATTAATACAAACTCTGAAACGCGATTAGTGGGCAGAAAAGGAGATTCTAGCTGGATAGTTATGATGATTCTCAAATAATAAGGCTGCAGAATCCATGAAAAGCAATTGGCTGAAAGTCCTTGAGCAAAGTACTTACACTGGAGAAACAAAAGTTTATAAATTAAATTGTTAACCCAAGGATCTTAAACGGTACATCTCACACATCACTGAATTTTGGTAGCATGCCACATTTACACTGTGAAAGTAAATTTACCGTAGCTACCAACGGATGAAGCACGCTATCATTTTTAGCCAAAAACATCTTCAATTGCGATTCTCTACGACCCACTGTTTCCGTAAGAAAACACAAATGAAGGATAGCGGTAACAATGCCATGACACCTCTGAATAGGCAACAAGTTTTGCACACGGTAGAAAAAATCATTTAGTATAATGTTTTTAGACTTAAGAAATTCTACAGCAATTATTTGAGATTCGTTATAAATGAAATGTATCGATTTCACCATATCTGACGTTAGTAATTACGCACCCTAGTTTGTAAGCGTGTTTTCCGAACACGTCGGTTTATTACTTTTGTAAGTCAAACAAAACTTCTTGTTATGCAGTGGACACTTATATTAAATCACAAATTTAGTATGACCAGGAAAATATTTCACGTTGAGGCGTACAAGAAGACAGTTCAAATGCATATTTCGTAACGAGACCCTGCATTGAGTGGCAGGCTTATAATCAGGTGCTGGTATCTAGTTAACATGGTAACTTGACCGAACAAACCTACCTAACAACAGCAGGCTATTGGTCATAATAATCGCGTTATGATCTTAACTATAACTGCTTTGACTATGTGCATGATCGGATATAAGTGTGTATTTTTAAACCGTAATTTACTAAATAATTTCTCTGAGGACGATAGAAAACGTGTACGACAGAAAATGACTCTTGTATTCGAATCAATTTCTCCTTAGAATAATTTGGGCAGGTAAAATTTTTTATATGCTGTTAAAGGAAAACTGGACACTTCTAAGATATTTACACGTGCATTATAGCATCAGATATTTAAAGGAGACGGTCGGTAACTTAGTACTAAAGGCATCACTTTGAAATTGAGATTTATCTAAGCCAGTTTGCAAAAATTAGAAAGTAGCGACCCTAGTCAGTAGTTTTTCCCCGCTTTCTTAGCAATAATTTTTCTCGAATGCCATATTTCTGAAGAACAATCTCTTGCGCCGAAATGTCGTACATTTGCTTGCGCACAGATAACGTTGAGAAAATGCATCAATCTGGGTAAATGTTTGTTCATAACGTTGGCTAGTACAATTTGGCAGGTTGTTGTTTCGTTAATTTTCCGATATAATCTTTCAAATAGTGTTGGTTTCCGTTGGAATCTTCAGCGTTTATTTAACAAACACACACTTTTAACATGTTAAGAACGGTGGAATATATTCGCTATGTTTATTGCTTACACTTCTGCGTGTCTACATACTAAGTGGTGGTGACGTACAAACTGACTGGTTGGTAAACAAACGTAAATCACGGCAACTAATATGCTCACGTATCTTGGATAGTCTCACCAATTTGCTACCACAAGATGATTTAGGCCAAACAACTTTTTTTTTTGCTACCGTTTACGATAATCTTAATTTTCTCGAGTCGACGGAATTTCGTTCTTCCCCCTTCCCAGGCCCGAGCGGAGAAACGCCGAGCAGCAATAATTATCATGAGGGAATCTCCCAGAGGGTGGGGAGGGGCGGAAGAAAATGAACAACGTAACAAATTCCTGGAGGGTGAAAGAGGATGGTGTGACGAGGGAGGAAGGAGGGGGGTGGAAGCCCGGGAGGGTGTAGTTTTGGCGGCAATCAGCGTGAACACAATGCTACGCCCTGAGGGGAGGCTGCGCAGTTAAGTCGCAGCCATTAGCATGTTAAAACAATACGTCACCCCGCAATTACCCCCGCGCGAACCCCCTTACCATCTACCACCCCTCCAGGTCAGCCCCTAGCACAATCTTCCGTCCTTGTCCAATAATTAACAGTGCCACGGTAGGCGCGATATTTATGTGTGTTATATATACGGTGGAAGAAGGGTGTGAGGGGTGCTGGGAAGAATGGGAGGAACTGTTAAAAAATTACTGAGGGCTGCCCATGCGTTGGAAAGTGGTAGACGAGGACGTTTTGCTCTGCTCTGCTCTTCGTCCTGCTGGTTCTACAGAGCAACAACAGCGTAGTCTTCCACCGACGTGATATAGGTGGTTCACAATGAAGTAAGCACTTTCGAAGACAATTCTTGTATAGAATAATAATTAAAATGTGTTCTCAGCAGTTAAAATTTTATTCCGTTATAGTCCATACACTTGCATTGTTACTTAAGTTGCTTTGCATAAGTTAAAAAGAGGCATGAAGATACAACATTTCTGAAAGGAAAAAACTAACTAGAATTTTAAAAGTGCTCACTTTATCTTCGACCATCTATATAATTCCTTGCTACTTTGTTAGGCGATAGGCGTAGGGACGGAAATTTCGGCACATAGTTACAATATGCGATTGGCGTTTGCGTTTTCGTATGTTATACAAGTCGACATTCATGGGTTATTCAGAAGAAATTCGCTGTTTAAGGGGAACATTAATGTTTAATTTAATCTGAACCCAATCTATTCAGCTCGAAGTAAGTTACAATACCAGGTGATTTAGGACTGAGAGTGTTAATGTCGCGTAGTGACAGCTTATGTAAAAATAAATCTAAAATGTGTTTTCAAATATTCCGATAACTGACTCACAGTATGGATAATGCTACGCTGAAAGTTGACTACAAAATGTAATTTCTTAAAATACCTATGAAACCATGAAAGATAAAGCAGTTCTTGAATTACTTTAAATAAATTGTATTTTGATGTTGAATCTCAGTGTGGCGTTACTCCCACTATAATCCACTTAATGGAAAAATTGAAAACACGTTTTCGACTTTCTTTGACATAAGCAACACGTCTCGAAATCAACCCATTTCGTTATATTGATCCCTTATATCAAAAATTGCATGCGATATATTGCTGAGTACGTAACACATTTCCTGATGGATGCACGTTTTGGCTAAATCACCCCAAATGTTTCTGTCCCTTGGTAAACCGTTAATGTATTCCACTTAATGATAACGTAACACCGAATTGTGCGCATTCAGTGAAGATGTAATTAAGTGAAATCCTTCGTCTTAAACGAATGCAGGTACTTTCTTTATTCTTACGCTGGACAGAATGGCCAAAATATTCCAAGGGGAATTGTGCAAAATCAATTTTTTTAAAAGATTATTTGCATTGTAGCCAATGTGATTTGACACAATTGTCCTTTTGAATTTTTGGTTTTGTTATTTTTCTATGTTTCAACGGCAATACAATCAGCATGTTTTACCTTTAGTGTTTTTCATTGTTTTAAGTCTTAATTTTCTGTTACGGCATAACCCTGCAATGGTGAATGCCCGTAATATTTCACTTAATCATGGATTCAACAGATTGATTGAATCTGAAGCCTACGTACTAGTATCTGTAGCCATGACAAACTTGTAATTCTCGTGGAGATTATTTAAATTCTCCATCAGCAGCGACATTGCTAATGCATTAGGCTAATATAAGTATAACATGGTCTTTTTTTTATACCGTGTGACTTAACGAGTCATTTTATCTTTCATTACCTTGTGACATGTCGGCTAACGTATGTTTGTTACCGTCAAAAATATTTACATACAGATACTGTCTATGATGACACTGCTCCAAATTTCCGAAGATAGCTGAAAAAAAAATTCAAAATGTTCAAACTAATCGTATCCCTGTCATGAACACATAATTTGACCGTCCAGGGGGGAGGCATGGTTCCTGGGCCCCCTTGTAACCTTTTATGTATAGTTTATCTGTAAAATATTACAACTTTTTAAAACGGCATATTAAATTTTTGTTTTGTTTAGGAAATACCTTGAATCGTATCATTTTGCACATTTAAAACTTTTTTTTTTCGAGGCAGTCCCCCTTACCCATTCTTTGACTCGCAGTGTGGCCATAATTACTTTTTAGAACCCTACAGCTGGATACGCCACTGCAAAGAGTCTATATTTTGTTGTAGAACTGACCATCATTGGAGCTCCCGTTCAAAATAAAAAAATACCTTTGTTCCGATGTTCTGAAAACATAGCGTGTTGAAATACGATTACTGTAGGAAGTGTACGGTTTCCATATTGTTTTGTGTTAATGGTCTTCATGATCCACATGTTAACCTAATACTGTTTGTCTTGTTTGTCAGTAAAATATTAATTTTGTACAGGTGATCGTATTCTGTTTGTATTGTTTTGACGTGTTAGCTTAAAAGTTCTAAAATACAAAAGTATTCGGTTGTGTCAAATACGTGAAATAAAGAAATACAATATATTTAGGCAATTATTTTACTACGCCATGGCCCCCAAAACTCAAAATATGGAAAAATATTTTCTTTAATTTATATTTGAAAAAATTTTAATCCATACTTCAAAACAATATTTTGTTCTTCCAACTCCTTGCTAAGTTTAGCAGTAACCGGAAGCTTTAGCAAATAAAATGTTATATTTTATTTCGAAGTGGTTTTGGCACAATACTCTCTGACTGCATGTATTTGATTATTCTCTAACCTAACCATCCTTAAGAGGGCGTGGTACATAATTCGACGCTATAAGCATCAATCTGTAAATGAGGAGCTTGTTTTCACAACTGGATAACTCCAAAAATTAAAACGTCTGTTTATGGTAAATTACGTACAAACCATATTCACTAAATCAAATGGTGAAATGGCTTTTATCTAATGTATATACTTTAGATCAAAAACCCATTTCACCGTCTGATTCAGTTGATATGGTTTGTACAGAACTTACCAGAAAGAGACTTATTAATTTTTGGAGATATCCAGTTTTGAAAAAAAGCTCCTCAAATGTAAGTTTCTTGAAGCCAATTTGCAAAAATTAAACAATAGCAATCCTATACAATAGTTTTAGCCAACGTTTAAATCAAAATAGTTTCCGGTGTTACGAACTTCTGAGGCACATTCTCTGACGCCGGAACCTCGTGCATTTAACTGCGGCGCAAGAGATCACGTGTAACGAATTAGTGATTCTGGATAAATATTTACTGGTTATGTTGGCAAATACAATTACCTAGGATTGTCATTGAGTATTTTATCCATATTGGTTTCGAAAAATGCGTAGAATTCAATTGATGTTTTCAGCGTTTATTTATCTACCACGCGCTCTTAAATGTTTAGATGTTTTGGCTAGTGTTTGGTAGAGTAAATTTTGTGATTTTAAAACCGAGTTCATTCTTAATACATACTGAATCGGCTCACAAACAAAAGCAAATGTTGATGTACGCTTATCGGTCACAAATCAATGTTTGTCGGAGAGTAATTTCCGTACGTTTACAGTAAATTACAGACACAAATACAAAATTTCTCTTTAAATAAAGTTTAAAAAAAATTTGAAATACACGTATCATTACAATTATTAATTTTCACCAGTTTAACACCAAATTCATAG
>PNEQ01128626.1:12511-25734 GCA_003012365.1 Medauroidea extradentata
AAAAAAAAAAAAAAAAAAAAAAAAAAAAAAAAAAAAAAAAAAAAAAAAAAAAAAAAAAAAAAAAAAAAAAAAAAAAAAAAAAAAAAAAAAAAAAAAAAAAAAAAAAAAAAAAAAAAAAAAAAAAAAAAAAAAAAAAAAAAAAACTAACCCGTGAGATGTGACATTTTTAAATTTTGAATTTATTTGAGGTAACTACAGACATTTAAAAACCGTACATTAAAAAAGGCATACGTCACAACATGGCCGCCGCTGAAACGTCATCAGGCCGTAAACAAGAATCTAGCGGTAAGTAAAGCAGATGGGCGTGTGCGATTGTAGACAAACTAACGTTCGGCAGCTTGCAGGACTGTTACGTAGTGTTTTGTATCACGATGTACAAACACGAGCATAAATTCTGCCTCAAAGCTATTTTTTTAGTGTCCCGAAATTGTAAAACATATGACAAAAGGAGTTCAAAGCTGCCGCGCTGAGACGTGAATGTTTCTCATGACATACTTTGTGCTGTTGCGAATATAATTGCAATGACGCCTAAAAGTATGCATTTAATTGGTTGATATTTATGTTGTGCTAGATAATAGTTTTTTTTTATAAAATGCGGCTTGGGAATAGCATTTATTAAGCATTTATGAAACACTGAAACCCCAAGGACATATGCCAGTACATTATGTATGTATTGGACGTAAATTATATGAACATTCCAAACTATAAATTTACTTATTAAAATATTTACGATGTTGACACGAACCCGCATTTGAATCAAATATTCAGTAAGTTAATAGCGAATTTTCTTAAAGTGTATCAGGTGAAATTATCTTCTTTAGTGTAATAGTTTCCTTAATGAACATTTATATAACAGAAAGTACTGACAAAGAGACGGGGTCTGATGTAGGGACATTTGTTTTTGAACACGCCTTGCATGCCTTGAGCTACTTGCCATCCCAAGTATTATAAAACTGAAAAGTTTTCAGTAATATGGAAACATTTTTATATTTTATACTTAGGCATAAACGCACATTCCTAGAAATGTTATGTACAAAAATTTTTATTGCAGCTGCTATGCACAAAACAAACATTTCAGAAATAAGACGCGAGGTACCCCAAGTCTCAAGTAAACCCAGATTACGATAAGGAACTATGTGACTTTATCGTGTTTACAGTATCTGTTACAAGCACATTGTACAGTAACTCAGTATAAGCGAATTATAGAAGAATTCATAAAATATGTTTGCCTTTTGAACCAGTCATATGTTTTGTGCATTCCCCGTCCATGTAGGTAATATTACAGGTACAATTTTTTTAATTTAATAATATGGAATATATGCAATTGTTTAGGAATGCAAATATTTTTTAGGCATGGTAGTCTTTAAGCAGTTACCCTACTGCATAAATTAGTCCTGGAAAAGTTCTTAGATAGTCCTTGAATATAATATGACAGATACGTGTAAGAACACTGCCATTAGTTTTATTTCATGGTACCTTTATCCAAGACATTCAAAGTCAACTGATTTAAAGCATTTATGTGTTTTGAGTCACAGTGACCTAACCATAATAGAGAATTGAACAGTTTTGTCACCCGATATGTTTATTGCACGGTTAAATTTCTTTTTAGCTATTGATTAGTACATTTTTACCTCCCTACAGTAGCCATTTCCAATACTGTGATTTGATACCAAAATCCTCCCAATATCTGAACGCCTAAACCACAGTTTGGAAAACATTTAAGTGAACTATATTTCCATTTCTGGATAATCGCTTGCAAAAGCTCTCAAATTAATAGCAATTATTTTCTAACTTACAGTGATGACGCTTTTCACGTTCGTATCAAGAGGGCGTTAGTAAATTCTCAAAACGGTACAGAACGTAAGGTTATGTGACACTATGTGTACATAAATAGTTGTAGGTATAAGCAACAGTCCGCATTTAGTTATGTTAAATATTAGTTATCACTAGGGACAGGAAAATTTCGCGAACGCAATGACCTACAGGCTAGAATCCATTGCCATATGCCTACTCATGCGTGTCTATTCCTTCATTGTCTGCTGTTCCCTGAGTAGCAGCTAGTGGACAAATGGCCGTTAACTTGAGCATGCATAGGATAGTTGATTCTGACATGCAGGTCATCGAATTCGCGAAATTTTCCTGTCCCTAATTATCACTGATATGGACAGGCGTCAGATACTCAAAATAGAGACTAGGCCTACACGATGAGAAATGATTTTGCCAACAACTGGACTGCCCACCTTAAAACGTTAATCATCTAATGTATTTATTAGCATTATGCTACTGGTGTATAGAGCAACAGCATTACGGAATATGCGTAACTTGAAGACTCTCTACATACCTTGGCTAGTGGCACAATCTCAGCATGCTGCAGTTTCAATTTCGTAATTTACTTTTTGACAACTGCTTCTATAGTGTGTGATTTGCTTGTGTAAAATCACTTAAATCTGGTTGTTTACATTACAATAATTTACCGTGCATGGGACCATCTTATTTCGGAAACAGCGTACACATTCGTTACGTTTTAGATACGTATATACCTATCATAAATACATTAACGTTTCGTAAATTATCTGAATGAGCTTTAATATACCCGTCAGATAAAGCCATAATACGTTACTAACTGCACGGTATGAATTTATTAAACCTTTCTCCGACAAGAAAATCAAGTGTTTACGTTTTCATACACTGACGACGTGGACCAATGAAAAGTCGTTTACAAACACAGCCGCTGCGGCTGCTATTTTCGAGATTTTATTTTGCGTCGCATTTTCAAACCATATTGTTTAGAAGAAAAAATAGTTTTGCTGTGTTCGTATTACTCCTTTAACATTAACGTGGCAAATTTTTAAATTAATTTTAAATTTCATTGCAAACACTCTATTGATAGAGGCACGATTATTTCGCGTATTGATTCAAGGTGAAGTTGAACGTCAATAACGTATACTACACTCCTCCTTCTGTGATTAGACGAGAGCAGATTTAACACACATTTGACGACTGCAAGCCAGTTAAAATAAGGAAACAAGTCGTGGAGATATCACGTACTACGCGTTTGCACTGCCACAAGCCAATGGATATTTATTTGGCTTCAGCCGGTACACGTATAGAACTGAGAAGTCTAGGCTGTTGCCAGAATAATACGCGAAATACTCGTGCCTCTATCTATTGATAATCAACATCAACTGTTCCTGCCTGTGTTTGGTCATTTAAGGATTTCAAAAATTGTCGGATAAAAATTAACAGAATGCTACTGAACAAAATTATTAAAATTGGTTGTGTGTAATAATTGTAAATTTAGTTTCCCTTATGAAATAATATTTCTTTGATTACAAGTATAAAACTTAAATTAAAAATTAAAAAAAAATAACCTGACTAAAAGAAATCTGTAAGTTGGTGAAGAGTTGGCTATCCTGCTATGGCTATCGTGCAGATTCAAGATGGTGCAGCAGCATCAGGTCAAGGGGACTATGTTATTGTAATATCATTGAAGTCACAGGATATTACATTTCGAATCGTTCAGACTACAGTATAAGTTGCTTGCCTCCCTTCAACAATTATAAAAGAGCTGATGATCATCAAACGGCTGAACTTCTTGAATCCTAGTTAAGAACATTCTCGATCAAATCACCTTTCAAACAAAAGAAAAACTAAATAAAAATCGGCTCATCCGTTTAGGAGCTACGGTGCCATATTCAGACACACAGATGCACACGTTTAACTTGTAACGACCTTCTTTCTTACGTCAAGGGGTTAAAAATACGATAAATACTTCGTTACACTGTGGCATTTTAAGAGGTTACGTAATCCGAATGCCAGGGATGCAGGAAACAATTGATAAATACAATATTTATTTATATTCTTGCGTAAATAACTTACAGGTATGCAATGCATATGGTGAAAGAAGAAAGATTTTAGAACAGTGAAAATGTAATAAGATAATACACTTTATATTTTACCATCGGGTTGGCTGAACAGGCGCTATTTTTGCTTGAGTACATCGTTACTCAAGTCTGAATTGCTAATATTTAAATAGAATAGTATCCCAGGAAAATCGTTCAATTTCATTCTCAAATATGCTTGTTGAATAGTGTATTATAATTGATTTAACTAGATATTCAGACAGAAATCATTAAAGTTAAATGAGATCGCTGCAAAATAACTGACGGAAAACTATTTTTAAAACGCTTTGTGTTTTGAAAAGAACCTATTTGTCTTGGTGAAATAAAGTTCGTTCAAACAAACAACTTTTGTTCTTGGAAAAATATTACTAATGAACTCGTCAATGGTTTAATTTTACTAATATTTACAGTATTGTGTTCTCAGTTTTTAACAATTGTTGGTACTAAGCAGTATCATTTGTTTTAATGATAAAATCGTTAACTGTAATGTAGGTGTTCATTAATTATTTTGAAATCGGAGCTCAGAATTCTTACATAAATAAACAGTCTAAAACTTTAAAAACTGTTTAAACAATGCATATTCTATTACAGAAACTATAAATGTACAGTAAAATTCGTGCTTTGGAAAATACATCGCTAAGATATGTTGTCCTTCCGTAACCCCCTGAATTGAAATGCTTCCTTTCGTTTCAAGACGCAACTTGTGATGAAATCTCCATTCACTCCAGTTTAATTATTTCAGCGCGGAAGCGAGAATTATCCGATCTGGCTTGCAAAGGAGAGAGACTTGGAAAGTAGCATTTGTCAGAACTCATTTAATCAAGAAGTTTGAAAGCGCTACGTTTTAATAACCTAATATCATCGAAGAGTAGTCTAGAGACTCGCTCAAATGCCGGGGAGATGAAATGCCAGCCAGGATTCTGTGGAAGTGCATTAGCTTCGTTGTCTCGTAGCAATGCGCGCGTGCTTCGAGTTGCACATTCATTTTTTATTTGCCATTAATATTACAATGGAATGTATTAATTAAGACTGCACAAGCTATGAACATTTACTTCTGATTAACATTTTAGGGACTAAAATGTTGTAGTAGTAAGATTCGACGATTATAACTCCACATTAGTAAAGTTTCACAAAGTTTGTTTCATATAATTGATGTAGACCTCATTATGTCTAAAGAAGACAAAGCGTTTTATTTCGAAATTTATTGCTATGTAATAATAAATAATGCGTATATATCTCAATAAACTATTATTCTTAGTGGGCTGTGCAAAAATTAAAAAAAAAAAAAAAAACAGTATTTGAACTTACGAAAATAATATATGTTTATATACTTTCTTCATATGAAAGTGTGATTTTAGCAACCGTGTAGTGATACAAACACTTTAAAAACCAGAACTAGTTTATTTCCCTTGTTAAGAGGCTGCGTCAGCTATTTTGTTAATAACATCGTATTTTTTAACAAATGAAGAACGTGACGAATAACTGGCAATGTTTCTAAGTAGAAACATTACATTTTACTATTAGGCGTACATTATTGGATGAAATCGGCACTGGGAGTTGTTTACTGTTCATTAGCTGGTGAGAGAGAATTTTCATCTTAAAATTTAAATTAGCGTAATCATGTCACAGTCACGGTTTAATTTTTTGAATAAAATGTACGCAATGAAAGCTAAAGTAATTAACTACGTCATATTGAAATATTTTCAGTAATATCTTGCCATATTTTTAATCAGGAAGGAATTACGAAATATTCGACATAATAAGTGACACGGGCTCTTAACATTCGAAAATTTAATCTCGAATATCCTCAAGGATTTGACATTTAATGACAGTTGATTTCATTATTATTTTCGTTATAGCTATGGACTGGAAATTTTCGTGAATTCGATGCCGTGCTGGCTAGAATCAATTGTACTATGCATACTCAAACCACGACTATTCGTCAACTAACTGCTATTCAGTGGAACAGCAGTCAATTATCTAATAAACGGGGCTTGAGTATGCGTAGTACAATGGATTTTAGCCTGCAAGCCGTTGAATTCACGAAATTTTCCAGTCCCTAATTATAGTACAAGTGGTAAAAGTAATATGGTTTGTGAACTTACAAAATGTTCGTAATTCTTTTCACGTAGTTGCTGTTAAAAAGCAGTCACAAGAATTAAAGTTTTAAAACATAATTTCATCTCAGGAAATTACGTATATATTACATCCGCTTTACCTGAACATAAGTTTTATTTCAAAGTGCGTGAATAGACGTGAACAACATTATAACATTTTGCTTTCTGATTTCCATCCCTAAGTTTTCATCGTAAATTGAATATATTTTAGAATAAAATGAATTGGTTTTTCATTCGCATAGAAATAATAAAAATTATCCCAAAGAAAAGATGAGATATGTAATTGACTAACGGCTAAGTAAGTAGCCAAAGTGTAATTTTATCACAGTTCCTTAGTAAAAGAGTAATTGTTTGTGTTTAGATAATAACGCTTTTACATCGTGTATTGTTTAGAAATTTGGGTGATGCTTTCTCCTTGCGGAACTTCAAGCTTTCAAGCTGTGTGTGAACGCTTAAATAATTCGTTATATTTTCATACGAAAACTACAGTTTGTTGAAGAGTAAAATATAAAAGTGAAATCTATACTTTACGGCAAGATCATTGTGCCAAAAGTACTATTAGTGTATTCGAGGAAGCACACACATGATGAAAATAACTTAGCTACCAGTTTAGGCCGTGATCCACACGGAAGGTTTTAAACATGTTTTATTGAACACACACATAGGTTTTGTTTGATCGATTCTAAAAGTAATTATTTGCACTATTGTGCAACTGAACTTACTATATTTTCAGTATACATGAAGGATGTAATAGACCATATATATGTATATGTAATTATAAAAACAGTCATAATTCTTGGACTATATATTATAGTGTAACTAATTATATTTTGGCTACACTGAAAGAAACCTTTTGTTGGAAGTCTTCCCTGCAAAATTATTTTGTATTGACAGAGGTTAGCTTCAGTATCTCAGGATCTGTTCTACCTCAAACAGAAACATTATATCAATACATAAAGGAAAACTAAAGAATAAAACGTATAGACCATATTTACTACAACACTGCAACAACTGTTTGTTCTTAGTAATAAAACACACATTTTTTTTATCCAGAGACAAATTAACCTTAGATGTTGAAATTATTCATATCGTAGCATTGCACTTAAAACCTGTAACGTGTCGAGATATTTCGATATATAACAGAAACCCCGGAAATAAAATGAAGTTAAATTGTTAGCCAAATTAACATGTTTCAATGAAATCATATTTAAATCAGATTATACGTCTGGCTTTAGCTGTCATAACACATAAGAAAATAAAATACTTTTGACACTTCAAACAACAGGAACATCAAATACAGAAACGACGAAGTAAATATTTATCCCTTAATAAAATAGTTCTTCCTCTGAAAGTTCAATTAGAGTTCTTATTGTCTATTTATTTAAACATTGGTTGGAGTCCTTATCTTACTCACTGGTGAGACAGGCCTTAAAACGTATGGATGAAGAAATTATGTTCTTCCGTGTAATGAAACCTATTAACATTATTCCTAACAAAATCTATCAATTGACGACAAAGTTATTAGTAACTTGGATAGTAAAATATGAAGCGATATTAGAGTTACAGTTTATTACTTCAATTGCTAAAAGCGACGAATAACTTAGTCAGGTCGAACCTGCCTTTTACATTGTGTGTCCAGCGTCTTTAGTTCCTAACAATTATTACGTATAATTCTGCTAATCTTATTCGGTCCCGAATATATAAAAAAATAACTTCTTCGTCATATTCTCCCAGAATTGGGATATGGGGTTCGTCTTTAGTAGTACTAAATCTCCAATGTTGAAATTGACTATCTTGGACTTATTCATATACTTGGCCCGCTTCTTAGCGGTCGTCACACGCCTACTATTCACTGATCTTATGATTTCTTCCTTGATCTTCTCACCATCGCCCGGTTTAATTTCGTCCAGTCTTGGTAACACTAGCGTTTCAAACACTTCCCAGCGCTTGTTAACAACACCTCATAAGGAGTACAATGGTGGAAGTATACACAGTATGGTTCATTACTAATTTCGTGTCACTTATCCATTTAACCTGCAATATAGTTCATATTGTAACCACTGGACTTGATATTGAAGTAGCGCCGAGAATTCTATGTCGTAATACCGGCATGATAGGTAAGTGTATGCCTGCATTAATCAATTTATTAACTACTTCCTCCGACACGCACGAGACTTGGTGGTGACCACAAACTATATGCACTACAAGCAAAACCAGCTACCACATTTCCTTCTACTTCAACTCACCTCTATATATTGAAAATATTTTTCTTGTCCTTTCCGAAACAAAAAATGGTTTCTTCCATGTTTTGCCAATAACATATCTTTCTTGGCCCCACGTTGGGCGCCACATACTTCTGACATAGGTATATTTATTCACGGCTAGCTTCAGTATCTCAGGATCTGTTCTACCTCTAGCAAAAACTTTATATCAATACACAAAGGATAACTAAAAAATAATAACATGTAGTCCATGTTTACTACAACACTGCAACAACTTTTCTTTCTTAATAATAAATCACACATTTTTTATCCATAGACAAATTAACCTTATAAGTTGAAATTATTCACATCGTAACATAGTACTTAAAACCAGTAACGTGTCGAGATATTTCGATATATTACACTATTAACCACAAAATAATTTTGTGGTCCCTACAATATTTTAGTGATGTCAACGAAATGTTTTTGTGGTGATCACAAAATATATTTTGCAGTGTAAATACCCACAAAATATTTTGTAGCTGACACAAAAATATTTCTGTGTATGTTTCAAAACAAGCATAACAATTAAACGAAAGTTCAGTAAAAGCTGAGTTACAATGCTGGACATAAGCATTAACACAGTATTAAACATAAGAGTTAACCTGCATGTACTTCAATATAACTAGCTAAAATCTTACATAGAGACAAGTACATACACGAGGCAATTTTTGTATTTAGAAAATATGAATCTGGTTCAACTTTTGCTTCATTCTGATACTGTGTAAAATATTGAGCATTTAGAAGCCCTGAATACGATACTACGTTGTCGCGCGTGAGACTAAATTATTAAAGATTAAAGCTCTTGTGTTGTACTTAGTTGTACAGAAAACCATCGTAGTATTTTTTTTTTGAAGAGACAAAGAGTTGGATTGTTTTGAAGTGACATAATTGCCACAGTGTAAGCAAAAAAAAAATTGCATGAAAACTCTTCAAGTTTGTTGAAAAAATTAACATTTTGTACTATAGATTTAATAACATTCAAAATGTTGTCAACTGTGTCAAGAAAATTTCTTCACAACAACAGCCCTCGGCGCTTGTGTTTATGTTTACGACATTTTTATTACAATAACTACGGTATGTTTGTGCTAAGTTAACATTAACATTCATTAACCCCTAGACTTAAAAGAGTGCGTGGTATATAATTCAGCGCCAAAAGCATCAGTTTAGAATTGTATGTTTCTCGAAGCCAATTTGCAAAAATCAATAAACAGCAATCCCAGACAATGGTTTTTGCCAACTTTCTGAGCAACAATTTTTCTCGAGTAACGTATATCTGAAGAATAATCTCTGAGGCCGAATTCTCGTACATTTAATTGCGGCGTAAGAGATGACATTTAACGACTGCATCATTCTGGGTAATTTTTTGCTCAATAAGTTGGCAAATATAATTTTCAAGGATTGTTGTTTTTTAGTTTATCTATATTGATTTTCAAAAAGTGTAGATCTCAGTTGTAGAACTCAGCGCTTGCTTATTTACCACGCCCTCTTAAGAGTACAACATGTCGCACCGAACAGCAGCCATATTCGTTACAGATATTTTCGCCCCGCAAGCAGCCAATGGGAAAGCAGTACGGATTATTTGTAGTTCGAAAAAAAATTTAACTATGGCTTGCATTGACTGAGAAGAGCATGCACTCATGAGACGTAAGGAGCAAGTGCAACCACTACAGAAGTTGAACGTATTTGAGTAAAATAGTTCTGTGTCCCGTGGCCCCACAGCCTTACTGTAATGAAAACACAGATCTTGCCATTAAATTTTTCTCGCACACAGTCGGAGATCTGAACGCTGTAAATTCGAACGTATCCGACAATAAGTTATCAATATTCCATGGAAGAGTGAACATTTCTAAAATCTTGTATGTCACTTTATAAACTAATCCTAATATTATGTCGAATCAACGCTGTAGTAGAGCAATTATTCGATGCCAAATTATGACGCACAACAGACCACAGAAGAAAACTACCCAGGCATAACTGTCAAATAAGTGTCCTCGTTTGATGAAAATAGTGCATTAGCATCGGGCCTTATTATACAGGCTTATCGCAGTATTCCGATCGAAAGAAAACGAAAATATGTGATAACAATAAATTCCATTCGATTGTCCATTACGCTGTTACATAAAGTCATACACATGTATGTTATAGAGTTTCATGAAATGACTTTCGTTACCCCATCGCAATACGATAAGTTTGCAATCACACTCTTGGAGGGGGTTGCATATCACAATCTGCTATTTGCATTGGCGTAGTTCAGGCACAGTGTAAGTAAAACTTGTCTTTATTTGCACCTGTTTTCACAGATTGACTCATATACAGCAAAACTGAACTAATCTATTTCGGAGTGGCAATGTTCTCATCCCACTTTAACTTAATATTATGTTGTAAAATTGAGGAGTTGGCTGGAATAAAGGCTTCAGTAAGTTGAGGCCTTTCTTCAATCAAACAATTTATCTTGTTCGATTATGTCCATAGAAGACGCTTACAAATTTTTTGTACAGATATCTAAATTCTTCCCCAATGAATTTTTGTCTTGATCTGTGCTGGTACCATTATGCTGTTAATAGTTTCTGTTTTTGTCTTTGACTGTGTTTATAGTAACTACTGTTAATTTGTGCAATTTAAATATATATTACTTATTGGTATTAAGATAAAATAATGTGAGAGAAACGTGAAATAAAAAAAAATACCAGTGAGAGATTTTGGTCAGCGCTTAACATCGAGGTCTTCAGCACTGGTGAGGGGTGATATGAGGTGAGCATGGAGCGGCGCCGGAATGAAGGGGCGGGGGAAACTGGAGATCCCCGAGAAAATCCGCCGACCAACGGTATCGTCCGGCACGATTCCCACATGCGAAAATCCGGGGACCGACCCCGCCGGGAATCAAAGCCGGATCGCCTTGGTGAAAAAAAATAAAAAAAAACATTAATTTCTCCGAAACACGTACCTGTAATTATCTCACAATGCACTTTTCTTAATAAGGCCTTTATTCCAGCCAACTCCTCAATTGCATATTACTGTTTTGGGGGAATAACCTCCCACATATAAGACGATCCATTAAGATATATGAAGAAGCACAGTTTCTGAAGTACGTGTCTCATAATGTACAGATGATGTACAGACAGTGCATGGTGTGTGAGCTGGATCATTTTACTGTGGAATGCAACATCAGACAATGCACAATGTTCAGTTGAATACGTCAGGTTTGGTATGTAGTTGCTAGTAATAGCAAATAACTTATATAACAGTACCGGACACTCTACCTGATTATTGGAAACATCTTTTTGCTAGCGATCCTAGTGAGAAGTGTTTGAGATTAGCGTTTTTATAGCTTTGTTTTACATCTCTTTGCAGTGTACATATCTTTGACATCCACACAAATGGCACATGAAGTTCCACATAAAACAGTATATACATTTTATTCTATGTCATAATTTCATTAATTTCTCACTAGGTTGATAATTTCCATCCTTTGCAATGCTAAAGCATGGAAGTGTCCAGTAATGTTATACACAGTATTTGGTAATAGCTTCAATGGCATTCTATAGTAACACGGTTCAGTACACAGGCGACGTAATGTATACATCATGCACTGTGAACTCTACAGCAGAAACGGTGCATTTTCACACCTGCGTTCATATAACAGTCTTCGTTCTTCTAGATCTGAGGATATTTAATTGGTTACTGTACATCATTATAGTAACATTCACGTTACATAGGTACGTCTTGAATTGTAAGCAGTGTGTATAAGGAAACTGAGGAGAAGGCAAGGCAGAACGGCAGGGTGGTGGTTGGGGCCACATAGCCATCCGCTTGCCCCCACCCCGAGCCGCATTCCTGAGCCTTGCCTTCTCCTCAGCTCCCTATAGTAGTTTGTACTATTTATCATTATCGGTAGCTGTTGAACTATCCTTTATGAGACTGGTTATCAGACTATTTTTCTTCGTGTACACGTAGGGGTTTTCTTTCGTTGGGCAGATGATCTTCTGGAAAGGTTCGTCCCAGTTCGTAGACTTCAAGCCGAGGGGTTGCAGCAGATTGTTCCATAGAGCGTTCGCGGCTAGAAAAGGAAATATGCAAAATTATTTAACTGGGATTGTCCATTAGCATGAATGCCTGGCACAAACTATTGTGATGAATTACAACTATAAACACGTATATTACATCAGATAATGCTTCTCTACGAAACTAAGAAATTTAGGCTAATGTTAATATGACTTACATCAGTTCTCTGACATTCTCTTGTACATTTTTTGCAAAGCAAGGATTTAAACGAACGCCAAAGCGAATTACAACTGTGCCATTTTGTTTGGCACCACCCTCTTTGTTTGCCATCATTTTTATAATGGACGTAGTTTAGTTCTTTTGTTTATGTAAATAAGGTAAAGTGTCCCCAGTCTGTTGCCTATTTCTTTTGTAATATTGTCATTTCGAACTAATTTTTTTTATTGAAATATGTTGTGTTAAAATAATTTAGCTACGTAATGCGTAAGAACACTAATATTTAATTTTTTTTTAAATATTTGTAATTCAATTTAACAAAACTTTCCTTTATGTAATAGTTGTCTCGTAAAAAATTCTGTTAATTCTATTAACAATTTGTGTTTGAAAATAATGTATTTCAAAACTCTATTTTTTCTCTTTTTCAAAACAACTTGTAACTGTGTTCAAGTAATTTTTATTGTCGACTAACTTTCTGTTGACAACTTTGTAATTTCATATTGTAACACTTGGTGCTTTGTTTTGACCAAAGCGCCAATCGACTCGAACAGACACCTGCACGTTTTTCACGTCCCGTGTATCGTAACATCTTTGTTCTCTCTGCCCTTTCTTCTCGCTCCAGCAAAGATGTGATAACTATTCTTTTAATTTCCTGCTTCGGCTTTTCTCTTATGGTGTTAAAGTAACTTCTTTCCGCCTTTTGGGTAAGTGTTTCGTTTTCA
>PNEQ01128626.1:25834-47238 GCA_003012365.1 Medauroidea extradentata
TTGCTGGGAGGTTGGAAGTAGCCAGCCATGTTGCTATTTTGAAGTATCCAGCCTAGCGGCGCTTGCTGTACATGGCTTGATTGCTGTTTTGGAGTTGGGTTTTTCCTAACTCGCACTGAGAAATGTTTCAGTGCCATTTCTACCTCTTCTGGATCTACTAAAGTCGGTATTTCAACATTTTCTGACATGCACGTGTCTAAAGTGTCTTGCAACATGTAAGAAAATTTTCGGAACTCTTTCAATGATATAAATCACATAATCTAAGAAGAAATTTAATATAATTTTTGAAAAAACTATTTAACTTAACATGTAACTTAACCAAAAAAAGGGGGTGTTTATTTTTTTTAACATGTTTTGCTCATGGAGCTTTCACCATGTTAATTAATTTTAACTAATTAAACTCATGGTGATCTGGATCCTTTGTGTTTTTTTTTATTATTTATTATTTAACATTTTATCATTCAGTGTTTATTTCTGTGCTATCCCAACGGGGATTGTTATGCACACCTTACCATTTCTTTTGTTTCGATCAGTAAAAATTCCCTTTACTGTATCTCACCAGTTAACTTTATTGTGAGGTATATTTTTGTAGACTCTTTATACTCTACTGTTTTTTTGGCTTGTTGTTTATTTTTTTTGTAAGGCAACAACACTGGCATGCACTCGGCCTAGCATCTGTCTTATATTTTTTTTACCACTCTTTTGTGTTTGGGGAGTTCTGCAATTCCTTGCAGAATCCGATCCACCTTCCTGTCTGCGCTTGCATCCTCCTGGCATTTGGTAATTATCTTTTAGGCCAATGTTAATGGAGCATGCAGGTGGGGTAACACAACAAATGTGCCTATCGTAAGTGTGGAGAATTATTGTTCTAGCATTCATTTTCATTACGGTGTTCAGTCACTATATATGCATACTTTCATTGTACAAAATAAGACACTATAAACATGTAATTTCATGCATTTACTAATTAACAAACCCTAATGCTTAAGCTAATGTCAACTAAAAGGTAACAGGTATGTGTAAAACAATACATGTTTGGTAAAGTGATGGTAGTTTGCGTGTCAGATAATTAGAAATAGAGAGACACTAAGGGTGTGACAGGCATGTGGATCAGACAACGTCTTAGTTTCTAAGTTCACGCCATTCCGCTGAAGTATTATCTTCCCCGTCGGCAAAGCGTACCTTGAAATATTTAATGGTGAATCTATCGTTTAATGCCACAAGGCTAAAGATTGACAGCTTTAATTCATCATTGGCCTGCCCTTTGAAAGCTTCTGCACCAAATGGTTGATACATAAAAATAGATAGCCAGAACATCAGGTATTGATTGTACTTACTGGCGAGAAAACTGTTCTTAGCAATATATAGAAGAACTAAAGTATGTTTCACCGTATAACATTCCTTAAGGGTACAGTATACCTTCAGAGGTTTTACGCCTTAGAAACTTAGAAACGACGTAGCTATTAGGACGACCTTGAAGTGCGCACCAAATGCCACATTACCACAACGAGCCTGGTGCTGAACTAGCGAGCAATATATCTTCCGATCAATTTTTGTTATGGAACTTTAAGCGGTGTAAATATAATTTTAATTGGTTTAACGTCAGTGTAATGAAGTTCAGTGGAGGTTTCTATCTCAATTTCGAATACATCCGGTTAATTATTTTGAAGTAAGACAGTCTTAAAAAGCCGTTTACAGCTATGTTGGAGGAATCTGAAACTTAGATTTTAATGAGCATGTGGTCTTTGCGATTGCATCCCGTACTTATCAGGCGTATTTTTTTTTTTTCGTACATTGGCACAATGGTCGCATGTGGAATAGTTGAGTAAAAAAACGTATTTCCAGGCACTTCACAACGCATTTCAATTACATAGCGGGCCACGCTCTTAAAATATATTCGTAAGGAGCCACTACTCACGTACACGAAATAGTTTTCAAATTAACTGTTTTCTTTCTCAGCTCTGCACACAATTTAGTTGCGTGATGAGTATATCGGTGGTCACATTTTAAAGAATTTGGCTGTACGATAAATTTTGTAATTTAAATATGAATGAAGTAAATACTGTTATTCGTGGAGATTTTATCTGTCATTACATATTGGTAGTCATACCAACAATAGATTTAACAAAAAAATCAAAAATCAAAATGTTACGGTTTGGTGTTGTACAAATATAATACATCAAATTATTATACAAAAATTAAATACTGACGACTGAAAGATATGATAATAATTCATTTTAAGTTTCGCATGGCGAGAACTGTATTACAAAAAAATTCTGGACAGCTACTAGTAAAAAGATATGTGTTTCCTTAACTGAAGCCATTACTTTTGATTATAAGAGTACTAAAATTCCATAATGTGGTAGCTTTATAAAGCAGCGAATGGCTATAAAGCTTGGAAAAGCGTGGAGGTCAGTATGTTACCTCGAGCATTAGTCTTCTGGCTGAAGTGGAAACAGTCTGATGAGAAGAACTCTGGGTCAGTATATGTGAGAAACCAGAAGAATGTCTTCACGGGCAGTCTCTCGTGCTCTGTGAATGGCTGAATAACAACTGCGAAGTCGGTCAGGTTGTCGTAGCGACCGCCTTCTGCCTGAAAGCCAAGAAATCCAATAAGATCCGTGATTGCAGTATGCGGGATTGAACTTTCAGTTCTCCTTCACTACTTGTTCGCACATAGCAGTTAGTTATTTTATATAGTGATTTGTCTTTATGAAAGGGTAAATCAAATGCATATAGTGAAACTCATTCCCCAGTACATTTTGTTATCCTCTTTTGTATAAAAAATTAATTTTCACCTATTTCTTTTGTTACTCACTGGAGCAGTTTATTTCAACTCTTGTCTTAAGCGCAACACACTATAGTTGCGAATATTTTTAGTGTCTCCTTGAAACGGCATGTGATGTTCAAATACTTGCATTATTCTCGAAGGTGTTAATGATTTGTGTAAATTATGAAATTAGTTTTCTTAAAATCAGTGAAACTGTGTTTCATTTTTGAAAATAACCTATTCATGAGTGTAACAATATGTTAATGTAATATAGTTCATCGAACAATGAACAAGTTTGCTGACAGTGACGAGAGGAGAGTGAAAATGGTTTGAAACAATTATAATCTGTTATAGCAAATGTATATAAGTACCCCCAGAATTTCTGATTTTCCTGTAAACTCGTGTGTTATTTTCTTGCGTTCCTTTAATAGTACGACAAGAATTTTCAACTTATTCGTCGGGTCGACTACAGTGTTCCATGCATTTGAATTGAGACATTGGTTATGTGATCAAGACAAAATACTTCACAGGTATTTCCAAGGAATGCCTATTAAAGCCTCGCCAATTCACTGTCCTACTGTCAGACTGAAATAACACATATTGTGGAAGTCTTTGAAATTAAGCCTCATTAGTGGCATAAAAGTATGGACAAATGTAGCTTTGCATATTAATTGGGTAATAAAATGGAACCCACACGTGTATATGTATATGCATATACATCATGAAAATTTATTAAAGTGAAGAATGTTTACCACTTCATGATCCACTAGTTGCCATTTGGTCATTATGTCAGTCATCTCTTCCAACCTCGACTCATATCGTTTGTTGAACACACACGGGCATGCGAAACTTCTCACCGTTTTGCAATACGCCGTGGATGGTCCTTGATCCCAGAGAACTCTCATATCTGGGGAAACAGTGAAGTTAGTTCTTTAAGCGGAGCTGTATTGTTTCAAAATACATTTTAGCAACATATCGGCTGACAGCTTTGGTTTTTCATCTAAAACTACATGAACTTTATGTGGAGATATTTTTTGATTGCACATTTTAAGTAATGCATTTTTGTACTAGTAATGGTTTAAAAAATTCTTCGTATGAGCTAATATATTTTTTAATTTTAATTAATTAAACTAACGTAAAATGTAAATTATAATCAGTCACTATAAATTAAGCACTCTATTTAAAATATACTTGTTTTACACATTTCACAATTTATCATGTATAAGGTAATAATTATAGTTTCAATTGCTAATAAGAGCAAAATAATAGTATGTAAATGTGTTATCACTTATGAATATAACATTACAAAACTTCGTCGCTTTAATTGGAATCAAAGATATGGTAGTATGTGACATTTGGCCAAAGATTTTTTACGAAATTTCAGTGTCTGTTGATGTAATATTTCGTTCAGAAGAACATATGCCTTGACAATAGACATATTTATAGGAAGTATTAAGTACCGTAGATATCAAGTAACTTAACAAGCACTTATGAAAATTTTTCTTCGCGTAATTAGATAATTTATATCCTACGAAAACATGTTTCGGAAATAACTATTACGTATTTGAAGCTCTCGCAGCATTTGCATAACACGTACACAACAAAGGAACCCGAAGACCTAACAGTGGAAATTAAAGATGTTTGTAACAAAACTTTCTACTTAAAATTTAAAATACAACCGCGCAGAAATCAATTATGCATGCGTGTATGGTGTATTTGCTGTTTTAACGGCAGTTATATTACTTAATGAAATATTATGGACATACGCCATTGCAATGATATGCCGTCTCAGCATTGAATGTCTCAGAGTGCAAAGAGTGAACAGGAAAAAAAACTATGTGCCGAATAGGTTGTAGGACACACATACATAAATAATTAATCCGATTAATCTCAAGAGGAGAAATTGTATCAAACACACAGGAAAAAGAAATAAACGAAAAATGTTTTTTTTTTGTTGTATTCGTCTTGGAATTTCATAGGTTTTGTGGGTTTGCCACAGGCAATGCGGCTGTTTTTTTACTGTATTTTTTATTATTTTGCTTCCCTGTTGGTTTTTATGAGACGACGCGGTACTGCAATGGCGTCTGCCCACAATACTTCTTATAAATATTCTCCCCCTCACCATTCACTTACAATAATCTTTCAAAATGTCCTATCAAACCTGATCAATAAAGCGTAGAAAACTGCCGAAGCTCCCTTAAAACATACTCCGGAGTAAAAGTATTTGTGAATATTGCATGATAGGCCTTCTTTTTATATGAATGATTTACAGTACAGGTTTTATACACTCTAATCTGGAAACTGTGAATATTCAGTTTTCCAGTGATTTTCCACTTATTCAGATTGTTGAAATAGTTACATTGGAAATTAGTGGAAAATGACATTGCATCAGCGAAATATACTCACTGATTGAATCTGAAGTCTAACTAAGAAAGTGATGATTTTTTTACCTAGTTGTACAAAAATTTGCAACTGTAATTGTGCTTTTTTCTAAACTATGTCTTAAGCTCAGGAAAGGTACGCATTAAAGTTAAAAAATTAAAAACTATAAACTGAATTCGTACCCACGTCCTTTACTATAAAAGGCAATTACCTTAACCACTAGCCGAACCGACACACTTTGTAAAATTGATGCTATTTAAATATTTTTTTATTGTCTATGATTTATGTATGCTACCTTAGTAACCTACGTAATTTCCTTAGTAGTAAAGTTTCTGTTTGTTCCAAAGTGTTAATTTTTAGTGAGTAACGCAGCGAAAATTAACATTATTAAAATTAAACTATCTACAACAGCCGAACAATAACAATACTTATTACTGTTGAGACGATCACGTCTCTTGTTTTGTTATGTTGACCTTCACCCATTGCCTACAGTTGAATCTGTTTTCCAGCACTTGGGAAAGGCAAAATATTTTACAATTTTCGATCTTAATTCCGCGTTTCTTCAGTGCGATTTGCATGAGGATTCTCGGGATTTGTTAGCTTTCGTTACCCCTTGGGGACATTATCAATGGACTCGCTTACCAATGGGAGTAAATTGTGGCCCACAAGCTACGTCCAGGATTTTGTTTCAGATATTAGGAGAGTATCTGTATAAATTTTTGTTTACATACATTGATGATGTCTGTAGTGAAACTTTGAGGAACATTTAGGGCACTTGCATATTGTCCTTACAGCAGTTCGTAATATTGGTTTGACTATCAACCCAAACTGACTTGGGCAAAGACGCATGTGAAATATTTGGGGTTCATTATTTCTGGAGAAAAGTTGTTATTGGATCCTAAAAAGATTGGACCCATTGTAAATTGTCCTGTGCCCGAAGAATGTTAAAGGAGTTAAGCGTTTTCTTGGTATGGTGGGATTTTATTCTAAATTAATTCCTGAACTTGCAGAAATCGCTGCGCCATTAATGCCTATAGCAACAGGTGTGTGAGTATATTTGGACAACAGAACATGATCATGCTTTTTTAAGTTTAAAGAGAAATTGTGTTCCCCTCTAGTGTTGCATTTGCCTAATTTTAAAAAGGGTTTTATTCATAAGGTGGATGACAGATCAAAGGCAGTAGGTGCTGTATTAGAACAAGAAGTGGATCAGGGTAATGTTCCCATAGCATTTGCTAGCAGCTTATTGACTGCTTCTGAATTGAATTACACAGTGTACGAAAAGGAACTTCTAGCAGTGTTGTTTGGGATGGATAAATTTGCAGATTATCTTGAGAGCAAAGAATTTGTCTTGTATACAGACAATCAAGCCCTCAGTTCGATCTTGTCGACCAAGAAACCAGAAGGACGTATTGCTCGTTGGCTAGTGAGACTTACTAAGTTTAAATATGTAGTCCGGCATATTCAAGGTGCGGAAAATAGTGTAGCAGATTGTCTGTCGGAATGTTCGACAGTGATGAATTTCAGGTTAGTGAGGAAGTATGTTTAGATCCAGATTTTAATAGTATGGCAGAAGTTCCTGTCCAACAGGAACATGAGGTTTTAGAGAATGGAAAGGACCAGGGACAGAATATCTAAGAAACATCCTCGCAAGAACCTGTAATGGTTGCCCATTTTGGGGTTCTTCCTGCTTTTACAGAAGCTTATAGTGCTTTGCAGGAGCATCAGCAAGCTGATACTGAATGTGACAATTTGAGAAAAGGGATAAGTCAAGGTACTCTATCCTCATTTGAACTTAGTGAAGGTTTATTGGGACATGTGAACCAACATGGTTCTTTCAAAATTTTTCTTCCAACTGTATTGCGTCAGATGATTTTTAAATATTATCAATCTTACTTTGGGGATCATTTTGGTCAAACTAAAACTTTGTCAAAAATAATGCAGATGTTCTGTTGGTTAAAGATGAAGGATGATGTGATTAAGTGGGTGTCATGCTGTAAGGACTGTCAACTGGCGAAACCTAGGAATATTCGTGCAGCAGGCCAATATTCAGCCACTGTTGGACAGTATCCTTGGGAGCGTGTATATCTTGATGTCTTTGGACCTTTACCTCGGTCAAAGTGAGGATATACTTCTATTTTGGTGGCTGTTGATAGATTTTATAAATTTGTGTTCTTTTTTCCACTTAGAAGTATGAAATCATCAGAAATATGTAAGATTTTGGGAATTCATTTATTTTCTGTGTTTGGTTTACCCAGTATGCCTCGTAACAGATAATGCCACCTAGTTTGTTTCAACTGAAATGAAAAATTTGGCTTTTTCATGGGGAGTAAAGTTAGTGCAGACCTCACTGTATTACCCTAAAACTAACCTTGTCGAAATGTATAACCAAAATTTGAAGACAGTTTTACGATATTTTCAATTTGATCTCATAGGCAGTGGGATGAGATATTAAGTCATCTGGCCTTAGCATTTTATAATGTAGCAAGTGATGCTACTAAGTGTGTTCCGTCAGATATATTTTGGGACGACCTTTGTTGCACTCTTTATTGAATGCATGGAGTATTTCTACATTTGTCTGGGAAAGCATTGATGTAAATAATATACGTGATGTTTGGAAGAAGATAACATTGACCTAAAGAAGTATCTTAACAGATTAACAAGGCGAAATGATAAATCAGTAGGAGCAGTAATGTCAAAGTTAGTGATATAGTTCTCCTGGAGTCTCATGTACTTAGTAATAAGGTGGATGGAATTAGTGCTAAGCTTGCTTCTATGTATGCAGGTCCTTTTTGTATTAGGAAGTTGGTGACTCCAGTGACTGTGTTGTTAGATGATTTAAGAAACCCAGCCAAATTTAATAAGACTCATGTTTCTCAATTGAAAGCATTTAAAGATGCATTAGTGTGATTCCCAGGAGTTCAAGTGTCATTTTTAGTCATATCGAGTAGCATGTTTGTCATATTTAGTTATGTCTTTTTGATATTAGAGCCATATATTTTGTGCCATATGTTTGGTCATATCTAGTCATGTTTTTTGCATAATTCTTTATGATAATGTTTGTATTGAAGTATATTAAGATTTGGCTCATTTAGAAAGAAAGAGTTTGTATACGAATTTAATTCATTTGTTGTGAACCTGTATGGATCAATGGTACAGTTTTAAGAAGTAAAGTTTAGGGATGTTAGGAAGTACCCAGGAATCCTATTTTGCTTCGAGGACCTGAGGAGGTGGTCTAATAAATTGGAAAATGAATGCAGTAGCTGGCATTTTTCTGTTGGAGAAAAGAGTGTTCTTCTAATGGACTACAGTTTGTTTTGTTCCGGCGGAGTTCCACTGGAGTGAGATCAAGAGGATTGAGGAAACTGTTGCCTGATCACCAACAGTTCTTTCGATGCCCCAAGATGAGCTGCTGGTGACTCACCTGGAGATAGATAAGATAGAGATGCTCCAATGAGATTGACTGACTGCATGCTACTACTGCCCAGTCCATAGTGGATCATTGCGTAGGTTTGTTATCTACTTTCTGCTGGAGGAGTTCCTTGGCTTCTGGTGGAGGAGTTCCTGGTTCTTCTCGACACCGTGGTAATGGAATTGAGTTCCTGTTCGAAAATGACAAATTGCTGTTGCTGTTAGAAGATAGAAGAATTTGGTGTTAGCTGAAATTTTGTGCAAGTTGTTGGTGCTTGGACAAACAGATTTCGCCCTTGAAGATTTGGTTGATTTCACCCAAGAAGATCATTTATCATGTGTTTTTTTTCTCCTCGTAACTGGCCACCATGAGAATAATTCTGTTGCCGAGGACATGAGATTGTTTTCACCAAACTTGTCTTTAAGGAGGGGAGGATGAGACGATCATGTCTCTTGTTTTGAACATTGCTACCTACCCGACCTTGGTTAAATGGACGTGCAATTTCGCTTACCTTAGTTGAAGACATCGACGAACTTTCTTGCGTTGTTGCTGTTCCACGCACGCACGAACGAATATAAACTGTGATCCCTGAACTATGACTAAGCTGCTCAAATTGCCTAAAATTGCGTTTGGCAATTAAACCGAAGTTTCACTCCGACCCGCACAACTGCCTGCTGCCACGACACACGTTCAAGTAAGAAGAAGGAAGCTGTGCTGCTACCTCTGTCAGCTGTGACGTCAGTTACATCGTGATTGGGTTTTGGAAGTCACATGGGCCGTCTCTCGCCGAGAACTTTCTGAGTTTATGATTTTATGCGGTTGGCAGAACTGTTTATTGTAGATAGCGTCACCGTAGTATAGAGGGCGTTTGTTACACAAATATTACGTAATGTTAAATATTATTGGACGGTGATATTTAGGGGAAGGAGTTAATTTTTCCCTTGAAATAAGCGTCCCTGTGGTCCGACTGAGACACTCGGATTCCTAGAGCGTCATGATGTTACTCTGCAAAAGTTAAGTTTACGATGTTTGTATTACAAAACCATTTAAATGTATTATTGTATTGTATTACTAATCCATGTAGGGTAGATGTAATTTTGAACTTTTTGAATTGGTCTGAGTTAATGAAAGTATTTTTCTAGAACAAACATATTATTGTTCGTATTATTGTTGTAGTATTCATGACATTAGAAATTATGTGAATAGTGGTTGAAATTATTTTGTGTGCTTTCACTTGGCTAACCAAAGTATTGTATGTAGCTATTTTCTCCTATAGTTTTCACATCGCTATTTGTTTGGCAATGGTGTTAAGGTTATATTTCTTCTGCAGAAACTTGTTTGTAAGCATTTATTGTAATAAATTATGGGTAATTGAATTTAAAGCATTTAGGTTTTTTCGTAGATGACTATCGTGAGTAAGGCTGTCCTCAAATGTATTCTATTTTCCCCCCTCGGTATTGAAACAAGGAGATCTAGGTTCTTTTAGACCTTTTTCTGAGGTAACTGTCATTGCTCTGTAGGGAACGGTGGTGACAGACTTTCGTGCGCCATCCTTGGTGGTGTCCTGACTGAATGTTTTTTTTTTCAGGGGTTTCCTTGGGACACCACCAGGGGGCGTTGCACTGTGTTGGTTTACTGTAAATATTTATGTACATTTAAGTGTATCTAATCAATACAGATAATTCGCTGTACACATCACTTAAATAAAAATTAGTAGCATACTTTCTGTGGAAATGGTGTTACGACATTTATTACACATATACTAAGATATTATGAAATTGTTGGTATTTTATTTTAATTGCAGATTTGAGCTGTAGTTTTAAAATAACTAATAGTTTAGCAGAATTTGTGCAAAATAATTTGTGAAATATATTTACTAATTGATTATGCTACCGTAAGTTGATGTTTTCTTACTTTTTAATCTGTAGGGCATTGACAAATTCACAGATTTGCCAGAGAAAGTAATTTATAGTACGTAATTGGTTACACGTACTCACTTGCTGGAAGCACAATAGACACAAACGTCCTCGGAAGCTGTTCTCGTAAGTAGTCGAGGACATCTGTCAAGTCTCGTGTGTGGTTGAAGAGCATTTCTGTCGTATTCACGACGCAGATTTCGTTGCAGAAGTCATTGTGGCCAATGTTGATAGTGATCATCTAAATGACATATTTAAGCGGGAAGTTTTGTTTCCATTTGGAATTTACTTATTTCTTAACATTATTCTTGTGTGAGCTTTATTTCTGAATATTTAACTTAGAGTATAACATATTATCTGACAGACTTTCTAACGTCACAAGTAATTGTACAGTATGCTAGTTCTATTACGGCATCTAAAACTGTCCAAAGTAATTAATCAATATTCTAATCAGGATGTTTCCACAGGGTAGACTACTAAAGACATCCCCTCAATGGTAACTTTAAATAAGCCTTGCCGTCTTACTCTGGCCTTAAAAGTAGCCATAATTTCAATAATTAAACTCAAGTAAATTATACTCCTAAAAATTTTACATTTTGTCTCGACAGCTGTTCTTCCTCCTTTAAGGCAAGTCATGAAACGTATATGTATCTAAGATGTGAGTTTGCGTCTAATCGACAGCGACTCCATTATAAATTTAACCAAAGCTCGGGAAAGAAAATGACAATAACTTTTTGTCGAGGGCCATACCAACTCTTGTGTAGAGTAATTTCGGATCACCATGAAAAAACGAGCTCGAGATGGCCGGATAGGTATTTGAACCCTGGTCTTCCCGAATGCAAGGACAGTGCTTAAAACATCAATGTAATGTTCGGTCAGAGATAGGGCTTTTCTGCATGAAAAAACTTTCAAGGTCACAGTTTTCTTTACAACAAGGAAATCTTTTTTGAGGATGTTTAGCTTCCGGTAGTGAATATTTACCACACAGATTTATGCTTTTCGTAACTATATAATTTTTTCTTTAAAAACAACAACATAACAATAACAAAGGTAACTGTTGTCATGAAGCATGGGTAAAAGTTGTGACGGGTTACAATAACGCCTTAAGCGTTTCGGAATGATCGACAAAATTCCTACAGGCGTAAAATCTGTAGGACATTAGTGAAATCTATAGATGAGCTGTTATCAAGACTAATGTTTAGGTTCATTCAGCAGCTTAGAAAATTTCATTTCACTCAAAATTATTGAATTCGCATCTTGATAGAACAGTTTTTATTCTGGGTAAGTAACAAAAATTCAAATCGCTAATTTGACATGCACATGTACGAAAACCATGTAACCGAAAAATATTTTTAATAGTGGGAAATTATTATCAATGTAACGTGTAAGAGTTGTGTGGTAGTCAGTACAGTTATAAAATTACAAATTTTTCTGCGCAGAGCACTTTTAACAGTCAATTGTGCCGGGCTACATCCTGAAATGAACGTTGTTATTTCTTGTATCGCTATTGAAAATGTTTCCAGTGTGTTTATGCACAAAAATAATGCATACTTCAAACTGTGTATCTTTGGTTTAAAGATGCTGTCCGAATTTTTATTATTTTTTTAATTATTATTTTAGAGGGGTTTTGTTACGTTATCGGTTTTATGTCGCTAGTCTAACTAAGGGATGGCCTAAACCTAATAAAACGGCACAAACATCCATGTCAAGCTGGGATTCGAACCCAGGACCTCTCGCACCGTAGACCAGCGTACTACCGGCCACGCTACCTTCAGCTAATTAAAAACATTATTACCAAGCTCTTCAAGAGAACTAAGAATAACGTATTCACGCTGCTGTAACTGAGAAAATATCAACCGTCTTCGTAAAACAAAATCACGGAAACCTGCGTTGAACCTTACAATATACTTTCCACAAATTCTAACTTCTGATTGGCTGGAAATTATTCGCGCTCTTCGCTTCGCGTCCACCACTCTATTGTGAATCCACCATTATGCGGCCGTTTCTGGACATCATGTATACGGTTGACTGTGGCTAACTAATTTCAGTGTGGTTTTAAAAGACATTACAGATATTGGTGAGAGTCCAGTATACCCACGTACCTTCCAGTCTGTGAGGGGTTTTATGTCAGGATGTCGGCGCACCCTCTGTACCAGCTCCCTCGCCTGAGACATGAGATCCCTGCTCTTAGCTCCCACAGTGGCAACGTTCAACTGCCGCCTCAGTGGGGTATCTACGCTGCAGTAGCCAACCAGAGATGGGTTGAACTCCTTCATTATGTTGGGCAGCGTCAAGTACTGACGCCACGTCCCTTCCCCTCCTTCAACACAAAATTACGTACGGTGTCAGACTCGAATCAAGTCTATGTTCGTGATAATTTGTCAGTAGACCGTTGACTTACTTGATTTGGCACGTCTTAGAGCAATGACGGCCAACCCAATGCCCGCGGGATAACACTGGCCTGCCACTGCATTTTGAGTGGCCCGCCAAAAGCTGGCGTATTTGCTCAATGTTTCATAGTTTTTTATTTACACTCTCAATAAATATATTTAAGTAAAAATTTAACATTCAGGTACGTTTTTCATCTAAATGCTGCGGAGACGAGTTTCAAGAGGATAATGAACTGAGAATGCACTGCAAATAAATGGTTTATAAAATAACTCTCTGATATAATACTGCAATAAATTACGTAAATGTTGAGCTCATAAAAAGTACGCCATGTGGAAGTTATTTATCGTGGCCAGTGATGTGATGTGGTTCACCTAAGCCACAGCTCCAAAAAGGTTTGCCGCATCTGTCCTTGTGACTGCTGCAGGGCCAAGAACAAGAGAATCAACTAAATACGCGCCCAATGAATTGGTATCACTGTGTTACATCCAACTGTCTGTTTGTGTACACAAATATTCTCTCATGTTATTTAGAGGTCAGTGAACCCGTGAGACGGAACCAATGGTTCTGGCAGACAGAAAACTGGGAAGGAAATAGCCACGGCTTCTTAAGAACCATTCCGGCACAGCCTGGAGTGACTTCGGAAACGAAATCAGGTAGGTCGGAACCGGGGATGAAACCTGGATTCTCCCGATTCCGTGTCCCATCGTTTATACCGTTGCGTCGCTGGTGTCTGCTGTCGGGATATGATTTCCTGCACTTGGGTACCCAACAGGCCCTCGTAACTGGAATGGAGGGAACGAGTCATCAACCGAAGATGGCGCCAAAGTTCTTTTCCTCCTTATGTAACGCAAAATAAATGTTACAATGAAATAACAAAATGGGACAATGCATCTATACTTACGCATGATATTTACAAATAGTTTTGCTTAGTATTTTGAAAGTTAAATGTAACAACGAAAATCGTATAACGGGCACGTCAATTCTTAAACGTTTTTCTCCATCGTCCATGATGTGTGTTCTGACGTTGGTACTAGGAAAGGGAGAATCACAGCCTACTTCGGGCGTCTTCGGCAAAAATGGAGATTATCGTTGTTTGACATGTGAATTTGGACCTTGTTATTACATACTTTCTGGTACCCTTCCTAAGTATTAATTTTAATTTACGCCTCCTAATCTTGCGTACACGGATGATGTCGCATTCGTGTTCCTGTACCCCGTGTGTGTCTATCTAATGAAGGGAACAGATTCCAGATCCCGTAACGTCGTTCGTCTGTCTTGAACACTACTTTGTTTTGTTTCGCTTCATCGCTCTGTTGCATGTGGTTTTTCTGTTCGAGATTAATAAACTACTGTGTTTTGTTTCGTGTCATCGTTGTGTCGTACTTTAATTTTGTGGTTCATATATTTTGTCTGTTTTTTTTTCCGTTTGCCGAAGCAAGCATCAAACCTTAGTTTTCTGCCTTGGGGTTTTCTGGGTATTTTCCCTGTCTTTTAATTTTCTTATAGGTTGGTCCTTGGCTGATTTGACCCGATTAAAGTTCTGGAATTGTAAGTGGTGTATGTATCCTGTTGACTACAGCATACTCTGCCTACTTATTTGCTTCTATTCTCTTTAGTTTTCTCCCATTGCACAACCATATTAAAGTTCAAATAGATAAAAACTTACCTGCAGCCCAGGATCTGCTGCGATGCGACACTATCAGCTCGAAGATGCTCTTCGCTTCGAGGCCGAACCCGGCGGTGAGGCTGTCACCCAGGGCGCCGATGACCTTGAAGTCTCCGGGCCTAAGACGGTCCACGGAAGTAGGTACGTCATCTGACCTACCCAGCGAAACGTTGCACGGGAATGGGCCTGTCACCACCTACCAACATTTTAGAGTTATGCACGTCACTAAAATAATTATTTTTATACAGTAATACGTTAAAATAGTACAGAGATTGAAGAGATTTTGAATAATTGATTAAGGAAAAGTGTTAATTTTAAGTTTTTGAGCCCTAACATTTATTTAAATTGTATTATCAAAATTTTCTTTTCGACAAAGCATCGGCCATATTCTTGGTAATCTGCTTGACATAGATAATAATGGAATCCTTCACTAATTTGTAATGCAGAATCATTGCAAAAGAAATCTTGAAAGTTAAATTACAATCTCTTGCAATGATTTTGCATGACAAATGTATGAAGATTCCATTTTTTTCACGTCAAGCAGTTTACAGAGGATGATATGATTTGTCGAAGAGAAAATTTTGATAATACAAATTGAATAAATGCTATATGACATAAACTGAAAATACAATAAAATTGTCTAACACTCCCCTTAAAGTCGCTGCCTACCAAGGGCGCTGAGCGACTTGCATTGCTTCAGACGTTACAAGATTATTCGAAACCGGCTCAACGTGCATAAGTTATCTGTAGTTTGTTATATTATTTCAAAAACATTTCACATATGTATGCCCATTTCAGATTCACCACTAATCATTGAAACGTATTTTCCAGCGGCCGAATAAATGGCAAAAATATGTGTTTTTGCGGTCGTTCATAAGGGATGAAAAATCATTGTTTAGAATTGCGTCCAAATTCACCCCGTGTGTCCAGTCACACCATGTGTCCAATCACCCCACATGTCCAAAGTCACACCACATGTCCAAAGTCACACCACATGTCCAAAGTCACACCACATGTCCAAAGTCACCCCACATGTCCAAAGTCACCCCACATGTCCAAAGTCACACCACATGTCCAAAGTCACACCACATGTCCAAAGTCACACCACATGTCCAAAGTCACCCCACATGTCCAAAGTCACCCCACATGTCCAAAGTCACACCACATGTCCAAAGTCACACCACATGTCCAAAGTCACACCACATGTCCAAAGTCACACCACATGTCCAAAGTCACACCACATGTCCAAAGTCACACCACATGTCCAAAGTCACACCACATGTCCAAAGTCACACCACATGTCAAGTCACCCCACGCGTCTAGTCACCCCTCACGTCTAGTCACCCCACGTGTCAAATCACCCACATGTCCAAGTCACCCCCGTTTACGAATATATTATAGGGCCACTACTGAATGTTTCGTAGAAGTGAGTTGTCGGCGACAAGACTGCATACCATTTCAATGACTAATGCCTAGAGGTTAGGGTGAGGCCTATGGCGCGTATCGTCTCGACCTTACCGCTTCCGCACCTACATTCATCGAACGTACAAACTACGTCCACCCAGACTACCACCTTAACTGAGGTCTTCAGCGCTGGTGAAGGGCGATGTGATGTATGGAGTAGCGTCCATGTAAAATGTCAGGGGAGAAGAGAGATCCCTGAGAAGAGTCTGCCGACCAACGGCAACGTCTGGCATGATTCCTTATGCGGAATATCCAGGACGACCACGTCGGGAATCGAACTGGGAACACCTTGGTCAGGGGCCAGTTTTCTGTCGTTTTCACCAACCACCGCAATACTTATAATATAATTTAAATATTTTAGATGGTGTAATTTGCACAGAAACAAGACACTATGTCTAATAAACACAGATTCTAAAATTAATAATTTATTGTGAATTGTTGAATTTGCCAGTCACGATCCGTGACGTCACTTTCATTGAAATAGCCAGGAACTGTTCTGGTATCGAGCATTATCTATACACAATGGCACTTGTATTTAATTACCAGTTTTCATATACGCACTTCCTGGCCACTGAAAAAGCGAGCATCTATTTTTTTATGCAAAAGTTATATTCGACTAATTATGTCATAATTATTGGTCAAATGTTATGGATTAATAATTTTATCGTAAATGTAATTATTTTTACCAGAGTTTTGAAAGTTTAATGCTCTGTTTCAGTCACAATATTGGATTGTTAAACTCTTCGCAGTTACAAAATTCTGAGACGAAAAATGGGACATTTGGAATCAAGTACAGGGCGAATTATTTTTACCTTGCGTTATAGTAGAAGAATAGTAGTTGAACTATTGATGTGTATTTAGGCAGCTGTCAGTATGGTATTTTTTTACGTTTTTGTTTTTATTATTGATTGCGTTATAAGTGTAGGCCTAATTTAAAATTAAATAGCTGTACTGTAGCGCAAGGTAAATAGAATTGATGCTATAACAGAAAAATTCAAATTTTTCTTCTCAGAATTTCAAAAAAAGCGAAAAACTAAAATAAACTGATACCGTGCCTTAAAGAGATATAAATTGGATTTTACTCTGATTGATTGGAAACTTAATAACCAATATCAAGACGGTCGTTAGACTGAGAACGAATGAGTCGCCTCATATACACTTTTTATGCAAAATGTTTATTTTTGAGTTTCGGCATATTGTGGTGTACTGGGATTTAAATACATCGAAATCCTTAACGCAATAGGATAATGTCAAACATATTTTTGGCTCCCTGATAAATCCATAAATTGGCCCCTGATTTCTTTCTCAATGGATTACAGAATAACAAATCCTAACTGACGGGAACTATGTGAAAATATAATTACATGCGGCCAAACATGAACCAGTGAATAATGTAACATAATTAAGTAGCCAGGTGGTATTTTCTGTTGTATTTCCACGATGAACATTTTCTTTTTGTTTACTACATCTAATTATTTTGTTGCGTACATACGCTATTGCGATATACGTCGTCCCAGATATCTTAGAATATGAATAAGAAAAACAAAAAAAAAAAAAAAAAAGAGAAAACAAGCCTAGTTGGCTGCAGTCAACACATCCATAAAGCAAAACAACAGAATATAAAAGATCCCATAAGGAATTAGTCAACAACAAATAAAATAAAATAATAATAAACTACGAAAAATAAAAGTCGAAATACAAAGTAATCTTTAAAACTGAGGACATCATAATTAAGGAAGCACGGACAATACTGGGACAAAGCACAAGACAGGATAACAACGACGACGTCAGAGACAACAGACTAGACGACACAACTATGAAGAGACAAAATAACACAATAGATTTCCAAAGGCCGACTTTTCATGACGTTTCGGGAGCTGACAACTGCTCCCGTCTTCAGGTGAAGTAAAAGTGAAAACTGGAAAAAATTGGACAGTTTTTCGTTGTTTGTTTTTCTTAATTTCATTCTAAGATTTATGGGACGACATATATCGCAATGGCGTATGTCCACAATAGTACTGTTTGTCATTCTGTCCCATTGCAAGAAACATTCAGATATTTTATTGCTGTATATATATAAATTTTCAAAAATAATTTTTTTGGTGAGGTTTAGACATTTCCGTGACATGATTTCAGCTGGTATGATATTTGAATTTCCGGTGCAGTAGAATTATTTAAACGTGGAGATCTGTATTATTTTGAACCCTTTAAGTCCTATTGATCTTGTAAACATATATTCCACCTGCAGTTTTGAAGGTGGAAAATACGCTTTAATGATTAGTGGTCATCCTGAAATAGGCATACACTTGTGAAAGGTTTATAAACAGTATACCAAACTATAGATCACTTAACATGCATAATGGTGAGTGAGGAAAAGACTGGTTTTATGGAATGTAAGAGCGGCTAAATTTACTTGTTTGAAAAAAAAAATATATATATATATAGCATATAGAACTTGTATCTAAGCCGATACGAAAAATTAAATTATATTAACAACTTGACATGGTGGGCGTGTTAAAGACGTTTCGAGAAATGTGAAGAAATGTCAGTTACACAGGTGAACTACAACATCTTGTATATAATAATCGGTAGTTTCATATACATAAACGTGTTGTAATTAAGTATAGTCTAACATGCATGAAACATGATATACAGTTAGTTCATTTATTTATTTTTTTTTTTTCGAAAAAATTTTCGCTTATGTTTTGGCATTACATTTATGCATTACAATAAGTTATTAAGGAACTGTGAATCTGAATTTTCAAGTCGTATCATGTAATAACAAGAAAAACTCTGGGCTCTTATTCGTGCTTGTAAATTCAATTCTCATCGATATTTGCAGCCTTTATCAGTATATGACGAGCAAACTTGAAATCTCTGCGTGAAGGCATTATTTCATAATTGCATGTATAAGTTGCACGATAATAATTTTCTATGATTAGGCAATACAAGGTGTAATAAAAAAATTAAGTAGTATGTATCTGACAACCGATCACTGTTCATCATGAACCTGTCCTTACTACTGTTTAAAACACGTGTAAACGAATGGTTACCTTCTGGTCGATATCCGATTGTAGCATATCTCCAAGGTCGCTAAATATCAGTGACGTGACTTGACGGAAGTTCTCCAGAAGATGTCTGAAGCTGTACCATTCCCCTCTCGTCGGGTAAGGCAGTAACAACGTGGAAATACACACAACCACAGCAAGCTGCATGGGTTTCCTGTGGACATTTCGAGCTGCTATCTTAGCTGAACCTAGAATGCTGCCTACATAATTATTATTGGAACAATGAAACGTATCATTCGGCCTAATTTACATTACAATTTCCGCTAAGAACATTGAAATGTCGTTACGTTAAGGTGGCTACCTGCCCAGGTAGCCGAGAATTGTGCAGAGCTTTGGCCGTTTTCAAATTATTCGTAAACTGCTAATTGAACATGTGTGATATATGCATGATGAATAGAATAAAAAATACGTTACACATGTGCGTACCCATTTTTAGTGAGTCAGAAATTTTTGGTCAGCGCATAACATCGAAGTCTTTAGCACTGGTGAGGGGTGACATGATGTGAGTTTGAAGCAGCGCCGGAATTAAGGGGCGGGGGAAACGGGAGATCCCCGAGAAAACCCGCCGACCAGCGGCATCGCGTGGCACGATTCCCACATGCGAAAATCCGGGGACCTACTCCGCCCAGGAATCTAACCCGGATCGCCTTAGTGGGAGGCAAATGGTCTGACCACGGGCCCCACCCATACTACCAATACTAGTTAAAGTAATATTTTTTATCTCCATAAAATGGCGAAAAGTGGTGTATTTTTCTGTATTTTTATGCATGAAAATCTTGGCACAGAATGGTTTTTAAAAAGTTATGTACAATGCAACTTTAATACTACGTCATTAAATTATAGGAACGCCACTGAAAGTCTTATAGAGGCGAGTTGTCGACGAGAAGACATCACGGCAGTTTAGTGTATTGCGCCAGAGGCCATGTTGAGACGTGAAGCGCGCGCATTCTCGTACTTACCGTTCCCACAGTTCTAATCCTTGAACACACAATATCCATGCATGCGGCCACCTTAAGATACTTTAGAGTTGTCGCGGAGTAAAAACAAATTATTTTAAGTAAAGAAATAAGTTACGTACAGGTTATTAAAAGTGTCGTACGGAAGTATTGTTTAGTACCAAATAAATTCATAAATGGAACATATTTTCGGCTACACGTATTTTTATTTTTTTAGAGTTATTATATTACATTTCTTTAAAGAAAATTAATATATTGTTTAAGTTTAAAGGTTATCTTAAAAACGTAATTACGTACTTTACCATAATCCGATATTTTTTTCGTATAACTGTAGTACTTTTTGACAACTATGGGCAAAAATATTTGACATTTTATAATGGGCTATGTGCCACAATGCAAGAAATTTTCAGTTATAAAATGCAACGTAAATTTCCATTTCACAATTTGTACTGTAAATATTAAATTTTGCTTCGAATTTTGTCACATATAAAGATTATTAACAATTATTGCCCGTAAGTAGCTGCAGAATTTACCAAAGTTATACTAAACAGAGTGTACTACGATTTAAAATTACAACACAGTAATTTTCTCCGTTGCTATGCAGTGCTTACTTTATTTTTTGTGAGAAAAAAAAAAGATCTGCACAGCAGTAGTCTACATTAATAGCCCACATTTACATACAAATCTCTTCGCTGCAATGAAAGTGTTTTTAGAAAGTTTAATAACCGTCGCCTCTCTGTAATTGCTATTTTCGTGTTAGTATAGTTTTACACCAGACTACAAAAAAAATGAAAGTACGCTCAAAACCACACGGCCACAACATGTTAATCTCTGGATTACATTACAAAATATTTTACGTGTATTTTTCTGTTTGCTTACTAGTATTCCTGAGCATTTTCGGTATTGTGATGAAAAAGTCTCTTCCGTTATGATTCTGAGTCTTTTCTCTTCTCTTAATAATAACAGATAATTATTTCTTAATATGATTGCATGCATATTCTTAAATTAATTAGTTTTCTGTTTGGACACTGGACACTTGCATAGTATTATGAATTCTTCCCCACTTGAACGACCTTATTGAATTTATTAATTCTGAGAAGAAAAACGTTAAATCGGCGACTATACCACAAATTAGATTTACCTTGAGCTTCAATACAAGCATGGCATTAGAGTTAGTAATGTCCCAGATAGCATGTAAGCTTGCGGCAAGCCTGCAATTGACTTGATTTAGACTTGCCATTACAAGCCCAATTTGGTAAGTTTGAATCAAGCTTGAGTCAAGCCTATTTTTCACAGTTGTATCCTACCCTGTACGAGGCAAGCTTGCTACAAGCTTGCAGCAACCTTGAATCAAGCTTTGTTCGCAAGCTTGCTGCAAG
>PNEQ01128627.1:0-47132 GCA_003012365.1 Medauroidea extradentata
AAATTGTATGATTATTAAAACATTTCCTGAAAATATACCATACATTTAACAAACATAAAAATTTCAATTAACACTAGTCACAGATAAATATTACTACCATAGCACAATTACTTATTTAAATATTTACATTACCTGAATGTCAAAGACATAATAAAATTCTAAGCAATATCTGTGCATAGACATTATGTGTATGTTACAATTTTCATATCCCAAGACTTGAATCTATTGACAAAACATATATCGAACATTTTACTAAAATTATTGATGATATGCTTGGTTTAATATGACAAGAAGATATATAAGCTTTCACCACGCCGATGTATGAAATATTTTTTTCTAAAACAAAGATGTTCTAGAACTAAAATTAAAATTCAGTGAAACTGTAATTATTTACTAATAGTTAAACCAGGTTTAGAATAAACCAGCACAATTAGTAATAAATTATTATGAAATATAATTTACTCAAACAATTTAAAGCAACAATGTAAAAATAATATTTAAGATTATTTTGCAATAAAAAAAATTTTTTTTATAAAGTATTTGAAATTTGTTGTGCTATTATAAATCCATTAATGATTTAACTGGCCCATACAAAATTTTAGAGGAAGAAATTGTTGCCGGCAATGATTTTCAGTCACAAAAAGCTGAAATTCAGAAAACAGCTTCTAGCTTACTCTGGTTAAAAACTGTTTAACAACCAGCTGTAAAACTTTTTTTTTTATTTTATTATATGACTGTTTAAAAGCAATAAAATCGATTTGACCTAAATTTTTATTTTTCAATTCTAATTTTTCAAATACATCTAGTATTTACTAAAAATTTAATAACCAGCATCTTAACTAAACATTATATTTTAAAATAATATATTTATCAATTTCTTTATAACTGTCAGTCCCGTACGTCACAAAATTTGCAACTTTATAGACATAATTGAAATTCAGTACACCCTTTCAATATTTAATAACGAATTAGTTCCTAGTCCTGTGTGATAATGACCAAGAAGATGAAAAGGAATTGTAACTTATCAATATAGGAAATTGTCTGGTCACCATAAAAAGGAATTTTTAAATTACGAATAACTGTGGTTTTATATTGTTATAATGTATTTAATTTTAGAAAATTTTATTGTTTTTATAAATTATTTATATCTTTTCTCTTTTCGAACTGTAACAAATTCAGTATCCCTTCATGTAATTGCGTTTCCCACTATATTTTTTAATATTTATTTAATAAGCAAAGATATTTTTGAATGATTTGTAACACTCTTTTTTAGCATTAATTTTATTGTTTATTAAATAATAGGCGTAAGATACAATTGAAGAAAAAAGATGCTATGAAGCCACTATACATTAAACAATTACCTGTTAGTAATCCAGATTGTTTTATGGTAAATTTAATTTGTACTTTAAGTTTTTTAAATAAAATATTACTGTGTGTTATTTTTTTTCTTGGTTTACAAGCAGATCGTTAGCTTGTTTATTTTGAGCAGTATTTTTTTTCCTCTTACGTTTCACATTTTTTGAGACATAACACGTAAATCTTTTTACATACATTTTTATCTTTATTACTTCGGGGTTTATTAACTTTTCTGTACAACGTTATGAAGAATCGAAATACTTCCATGCAGTTAATTACATCGAAGTTATTATTTCCATGCGATTATATTTATTTTTTTGACATTTCTTTAAACTGCAGCTTTAAAAATTTTAACACACATAAATACAATATTTATTTGAATACCCAACAATTCTATGACGCTGTAAATATCTTCTAAAGTAAAGGCTTATTTGTTGTATCAGCCAAGCAATGTAAATAATTAAAAATCTAGTTTTTCTTGTAAAACATGACCCAGAAGTAGTTTATGTCATTATCATTTATTTATCTTTATTACCTATTTACTAGCAGTCTCCCGCGGCTTTGCTCGCGAGTATTATTCGTAACTGATAATATCTACTTTAATTTAAAAACCTCTTTGTACACAAGATTGGTACTTCAGTCATCAAGTGTTAAAATTTCCAAGCTGTTAATTGAACTAATTCTGCAGCAGGATAAGTAGCTATAGCTGTCAACGCGAAAAGCAGTCTTAAGTTTGTCCCTGCCACTAACAGCGACTTCGCCTGGGCCTTATTTATAAAACTGCCTATTTGACATTGTGGGTTAATTACAGACATCTAAGGTAAGAGGTTAATCGAATGAGAAACATCTGTTTACCCTGTGCACAAGCATTGGTGACGGTGCCCTCAATTATATATTTTCAAAATATTCACTTTAACTTTATTGCCATTATAAAGTTTCAGAGGGTAAAGGTTTCGCGGAAACGTATTTGGTGCCCCAAACCTGAGATTAGTGAGACGATATATCGTCGGTTTACTGTCAAAAGTGACAAAGTCAAAATGAGATAAAATTATAAAAATGCTAGGAATATGTATATGTTGTTCACGAACAATTGCCCAAGTTTAAAGTCTATTCATCATTTCGTACTGTTGTGTCACAGTATAGTAACATACCACATTTTTGTTAATATCTACAATTTAATACTGTTTTTATACGAAATAGCATTTATGACTTAATCACTTTTGGCAGTATACCGACGATATGGCAGCTGATGTTGTAGAGGAACCTAAGTGGAAAGCGAACTGCAATTTTACCCCTTTTAAAGACTACATGTAAATTGCACTAATTCGATCTGCCTTGTAGTTTTTGTGTGTCAGAACTGAACGTTCGCATGCAGCTTTTAACGGAATTCGAGCCCAGAACCTCCCGGAATTTAGACCTGAGTAACAAACAACTGCGTCACGTAACGTCGAAATAATTCATGAAAATAAAATTTTATTAAACAAATAAATAAAATATCTGTGTCCTGGGCTCATAGAGGTTGCACAACACCGTCTCGATAGGTTACTGTACAGTGAAACTCCTGTATTGGCTGTTTCTCGCTTCTCGTTCCTGCTTTTCGGATAGTCTGCCTTGATTATTGACCAACTAAGTTTTATTCTTAATAATCACGATTCTTATAAAGAAAAAAAATTACATACATATATCTTTAAATATTTACGTAAGCATCACTCTGACGCGAACAACACCTCAACATCGCCACTGGTTAGTTAGATATCGTGGGTTGATGGAAAACAAATTTTGTGCTTTTTCACCCTTTTGGGTGTAGAATTTCGAAATATTTTAAATTTACATCTCAGACATAAGTATCCAACTGAAGTGTAAATCACATCGCTAGCCCGTTCAGTCGAATCAAAATTGACCATTCAGAAAAAAAACACATATCACCCCTGCACAGTATTGAGAAATCGAATTTCGAAAAATCTGAAAACCGTTTTGCGATAATTTCTGTAATCATCATCCTGAAGCAAAAATTAATTGTATATCTCGACGGGTTCGATAGATATCGAGGATTTATCTAAAACACGCTCAAGGTCTTTTCACCACTTAAGAGAGTAAATTTCGAAAAACCCTTGAATCACGTTTTAGAATACTTTATTGGTATCTCGTGGTCGTAAAAAACACAACATTAGCCCGCTGTGTTCAAGATATATCGATGATTAATTGAAAACGCTTTTCACCACTTTTCACCCCTTTTCAAGTCCTTAGGTGGCGAATTTCGAAAATTCCTGAAATTCCTTTTTAGGTATTTGAGTAAGCATCACTCCTAAACAAAAATCACGTCGCTATATAAAAAACTATGGGATCGATATATATAGAATGTAAGTCGAAACCTCATATTACCCCTTTTTTAAACCAGTTTAGGGCCGAATTCAGAAAATATATTTTAAATGGTACTTGGGATATTTACAAAAGCACCAATTTAAAGCAAAGAGCACTTCGATATCTAGATTGATTCGATAGATATGGAAGGATAATCGAAAACACATTTCACGTATTTTCACCCCTTTAAATAAAGAATTTCGAAATGATTTTGAGTCCTGTCATAGACATTTGTAAAAGTAACCGATTAAAGTTAAAATCACGACGATGGCCAATTGTGTTTCAAAGATATAGACGATTCATTAAAAACACATTTTGCCCCTTTTTACTGCCTGGGGGTCGAATTTAAAAAAAAAACCTAAAACTGCTTTTTGGGTATTTACGTAGGCAATATTTTGAAGTGAATATCAACTCTCTATACCGAAGGGTTCGATATATATCGATAGTTGATTGGAAACACATTTAAGGTCTTTTCAGCCCCTTTAAAGTTGAACTTCGAAAAATCCTTAAATTGGCTAATACGCATTTTTACGAGTGTCCTATTAAAGTAAAAATCACGATGATTGGCCGTCGGGTTTGAGCTCTATCGACGTTTCTTCGGAAACACATTTCACCCCTTTTCATCCCCTTAGAGGTCGAATTTCGAAAAAATCCCTTCTTAGTGCTCGCCTACGACCTGAAGGGAACCCCCACAAAAAATTTCACGATTCTAGGTCCAGTAGTTTGGGCTGCAGTTTGATATGTCAGTCAGTCAGTCAATCAGTCAGCTTTCATTTTTATATATAGAGATTGCATTCTTAGTTTGATACGGTAAAGACGTGTTCATAGTTCTTGCATCACATAGTTTACCAGCACTGTAAATTTATTTATACTTCTTATCTTCCCTCAAATTTGTATTATTATACCGACAACCAGCTCGTCTCGACAATTTTAGCATTAAGTAATTCTAAAATATATCGGTTTATTTGATGCTGCAATTGCCATTGATTTTTTTACTGATTCATAAAATTGTTTTAATAATTTCTTACATGTTCAAAAGGCATGCGAAAATCAGGATTTTTAAAAACAATATTTTAAATGTCATCTGTTTGTGGTTTTGAATTTGGAAGAATTTTAGCATTTAATTGAAGTGTGATTATATCCAAATTAAAATTTTGAAAACAATTTCCTAAATGAATGAAGTGCTTTTATTAAATGAAATGGATTTTCAGTTTCATTTGCATTTATTTTTTTATTTTATCTCTGCTTTGTTCATGTAAGTTTAAAAATAACGATTTTATCCCTTAATTGTTTAATAACATAATTCTTTTTAATGTAAAAATCTAGAAGGGGTACCTACCTAAACAATGTTTATAATTGATAAATACAATAATGTTAAGATTTGATTAAAAGGAAATACGACTTACTCAATCAATTTATAGCAACCATTTTAAAACAATCATTATTTCAAATTATTTTGCAATTGAGAAAATAATAATTGTTTAAGAGATATTTGAATTTTATTAATGCGTTTGTTGTAAATTATTAATGCTCTTAATAAGCCATACATTATACATTTTAAAATGAGATATTGTTGCAGGTAATCATTCTCTAACAGTAAAAGATGAAATTCAAAAAATTATTACAGAATTTAAAATTGTTTAACTCTTTAGTTATAAAATTTATTTTAAGAGTATATTTCTGATTTAATTGACTTAAATTTTTATAAACAGCTACTTAAGGATGTTAGTCGCGTAAATTTCATTATTTTATGTTCCTGACAATCACACTTCATATTTTTCTCATCAGACAACTTGAAATCACTCATCAAAGTCACAAATGTCCGTTACGGAGCCAAAATTTAAAAAAAAAGTTAGTAACTTGCAGAAACAAAGTAATTCACATTGTTACATTTTCTATGAGCTATTTCACTACACCTTTGTGGTTACAAAGGGATACATTTTTGTATATATATTTTTTAAATTGATGAAAAGTAGTACATTTTTGTATGACTTTGAATTGTGGTTGTTACTTGAAACTAACTTTTGTCAAACACGTCATAAAATGCATTGATACGCTGACGATTAGTTCCTGTAATTTTTATTTGATAAGAAGAAACGGAATTATATCTTTTTTTGTTTTGTACTATTTTTTCTCAAATACTTCATAATTATCAATACCATTCATCATAAAATTTGAAACTTTCTAGAGTCTTGTTAATCAGTTTATATGGTTTGATTTCGTTGTAATGAATTAATTATTACAAGTTAAAGTTATGTCCACAGCATCTCAAAATTTTCCACTGTTATAGCTTAAAGACTGTTGATAAATGTGAGAAATAAGTAACCTATTTTATTGCAATTTTTGTTTATTTAACAATTTGTATTATGACATTTAAATTTACTAAAAATTTTGATTTTTAATCAAAACAACATTTATTTCCTTTAGGCATCGAGGAATAAAAAAATATAAGTATATTTCGATGTTCTCATAATTTTGTTTTAATTCAATTAAAAATACATTTATAGGACGATAACACCTCTAATTTTAATAATATAGTAGTAATTAAAACAAATCTAAAAAAAAAAACATTTAAAGAGACAGAATGGAAGATATTCTGAATATATTTCGATAACGTTACTAGGACTGATAAATCAACAGTTTATCAATTGGGTTTGAATAGTGATTCTTCAGGTACATTTTTTGTCTTCAGAAGAAATTTTCAGTTTAGTTATATTTTTTTCAGCAAACACTTGTTAAAATAATACATTTCTAAATTTTGTTTTTAAATCATTAAAATTTCGTCAACTTTCTTTGCCGTTACACTTAATTAACTTTTTAAAATAATATTTATTTGTTTAAGTCATTCATAATCCATTAATGTAATCCTGGTTTTTGTTAATCTTTCATTACACTTTTTGAATAACACTATCTAAAATTACTTTTAGATTTGATGGTTTTGCTAAAACATTGTTAGCTTTATTTGCAAGAATTTTACCAGGTTAATGACAGTTTTTGAACTTTTTTGTATCACGGTAATTTAAATCATGATCTAAGTTAGCTTTATAGATAACTCTAAAATGCATTATACAATTAAATATGCAATAATAAATTAGTTTAGTTACGACCAGGATGATGCAATTGAGAAGGTAACATATCAATATACAAAACTAAATCAACCATATAAAAGATGAGTTTTTTAAATGATAAAAATTTGTTGTTTTATGTTGTTAGTAAGGCATTTTATTTGGAAAATTTCGGTTATTTAAATAAAATCTTTCATGTATTTTTTCCTTCCTCGAACGGTAACAAATTCAGTATCCCTTTATGTAATGGCGCTTTCCATTTTGCGCAGCTTAAGAATTTAATGACAGTTAATTTTAATTAAACCTAACGAGAGGCTTCATTTTTGGAAGTCTATTGTTTGCTATTTAAAATATGTCTCTGGTTTATCTGACTTTGTTTAATTCGAATTGATAAATATTTATCTTTATTTGGTTATCATTTTCTTTGGTAAATTAGATACCAGTATGTTATTTTATTTTAAATTTTGTATATATATTTGTAAATAAATATTTGATTCGCTGCTTAGTTAATAATAATAATAATAAACTTGTACGAGTTCATTAAACTATAAGGGCCTGTAAAATATTAATTCATATTCTGCTACGGAATTTAAGATTACTGAATCTAAGTGTGATAAAATTTTTTGTTATATTCTTAATAGAGAATACAAAAATATGCTGCCAGATCGTTACGTAAAGATATTTGATAAAGGACGCAGAACGCACGATAGCAAATTTAGCTCCTAGCGTCTTAAACTTTATTTATTTATAATGTCTTATTTAATTTTAACTTTTTTTTCTTGACAAAAAGTTTATAACATTTTAATATTTTTTAAATTTAAGCCAATATTTCGGCAACTTTTTGACTAATTTTGTAAATTACTTTAAATGTAACACACATTAAAGAAAATGAACTTATTATATAAAGCTCAATAGGTTGATACCTTTTTAAAGACTGTAAAAATGAATTGAATTGTTAAATATTTAACTGAATTTTAATGAAATTTTCTTGTTGTACGCACAGTAATTAAGCCAACATGTTCGCAAAAGTATTAAATGGAAAAGTAATGTGTATGTGTATTTTAAATTTGACGGATGTAAACATTGCAGAAATAATTCTTATTATAGAATAAAAATGTTAAAATAATAAATACATTTTAAGTAAGTAGAAAAGTCAGGTGTTTTAAAAACATACATTTCTTCCAGTTTCAAATTTTTACTATTTATTTATAATTTTCGGGCATAATGTTCCTTAAATACAACATTAAAACAGATAGTGGATTGAATCCCTGAAATGACCTCTTAAGAGTGTGTGGTAGAAAAAAAACGTTGAAAATATCAATTGATATCTACACATTTTTGAAAGTATATCTGGAAACACTACAAAACAAGAATTCAATTCTTCAACTTTATAAGCATATATTTTCACTGAATGATGCATTTGTTAGTTAAGTGTGATCTCTTGAGCAGCAATTAAATGTATTTTTTTCTTTGGAAATCGGGCTCTGATAAACCTTCAATTTTAAACTGATACCTTTAGCGCAGAATTATGTCTTGGTTGGTGTCTTGGCCAAAACATGGCAAGATGTTTAAAAAAACCGCCTAAAAGATTCTGTAGTAAAGTGGGCCACACCGAGATAAACAATTTTGTTTAAAACGTTGGCTAAAACGATCGCCTAGGATTGCTATTGTTTACTTTTCGTAAATTGGCTTCAAGAAACGTACAGTTATAAGTATATGCTTTTAGCGTTGAATTATGTACCACGCCCTCTTACGAGGTCATCACCTCTTTAGTTGAAAGTTTTCATTTTCGTATAATAAATGAAGAGCGTGACGAATAACGGGCAATGTCACTTCATAAAAGCATTGCGTTTTACAATTATGAGCGTGTAATAATTGGACTACACTGCTACCTACTGGGATTTATTTAGATTTTATTACATGGCGAGAGATATATTCTTAAATTTTAAATTAGTGCAATTATTTCATAACTACGCTTTTATATTTCTAATACGCTGCGCGTAGTGACAGGTAAGGTGATTAGATAACTCACTATTGAAATATTTTTATGTAGGCCTAAGTCTTGCCAAATTTTAAGTGATGAAGGAATTAAGAAATATTCAGCATGAAAAGTGACACGGGATTTTAAAGGAAACGTTTACAAGTATCGCACAATTGCGTTGATCTGACATTGTTGGGGAGAACAAGTTATAAGATTCATAATTCGCTTGCTCCCGCGATTCGTCCTATTGTCTGTAGGGCGTGAAAATAACGTGCTGTTTTTTTTATAGTTAACGATTGAACCCGATTTATTTTCTGGTCGGCGCAAACTAAAATATTAGTGCCGTACATTACAGAGGTCTGATTTAGTGACTATTGCGAGGATTATTTCTCATATAAAGGACGTAGTGAATTGATCAAAATATGTATTAGGTAAGCCTACTTGTTATTGCCAAAAATGTTACGTAATTGTACACTCTAATGTTTAAAATTTAGGATATTTTTATTTACTAACATATTTTTTTGCAACTGTACCTCTAAAATTCACAGCTAAGTTTTCTATTTTTAGTGTGTCCTACCTGCCACAAAACCATCAGGAGAAATGAAGTTCCACGGCAGCCGAGTGGCTAGACCACCCGCCTCTCACAAAGGCGATCTGGGTTCGATCCCCGGATTTTCGCAAGTGGGAATCATTCCGTGGGTTTTCCCGGTGATCCCCCGCCTCCGCCACATTAGTTTCGATTTACCACGGTTTCTAGAAATCACTGCAAACAAATACCTGGATAATTCCTTAACAAAGGCCATGGCCAACCCGTATTATAGTTTCTTTTCTTGTGTAATGTAGTGTGTAACAATCTCTAACTACCTTGCTGTTGAGGAGACACAAAGTTCACTTACCCTTACCTATCTTTAAGAGACGATGTATGACGACGCACATAAAGGTAAAACTACTATCGGTTTCAGTTTTCATCTGCCTGTGTTGCAGGTAATCAAAATACATTTTACAAATTAACTAAACTTAAATTCTGAATAAATTTCCGCTTGTAATGCAAGGTTACGAACATATCTAATATGAAACAACTAAAATTTGATGCTGCGAACCTGACAACACTGTTTTTTTTATGGAATAACATAAAATAAATGGCAAATTACTTTCAATGTGTACGCTACAGAAATTCTCTACCTGAAAATATCACCCTGAGCGCATTAAAAAGCGGAACCCTTACTACAACGCCAAACGCTCATATAAGTACATTTTTGAACCCTACAATACCTTAAAAAAAGCATAACAGTTTCAAAATACCTCCGCAGGGAAATGGAAATGAACCTGCCCATTTATAATACCGCGGGGTCTAGCAATACCTCAGGTGATGGTTTATCGCGGGAAAACTTGACTGTTTACTGGGGTTCAACGTACGTTCAGCTTATGGAAAGTGTACTGGCTTTCGCTTGTACGTGGAGCTGTTGCGCTATTTGACTGAGCCAATAACAATCCCGCTATTGTAATATTTGATGCCTGTTATTGGTCTGCAGACAGCTATGTTGTGTCAGACGTACATCACCCAATCATACATGTCACAAGAAACTACAGTGTTTTCAAGAGTATGTTGGCACAACATTTTTCGCGATCTCGTTACATTAATACTAAAACCTCGTAACTCCATTTCGCATCCATTCAGAAAAAAAATGAGAGAAAATAATTTTATTCACCTCACACTGAGAAAAAAAAAGTCATAATTTTGTACAACATTATTATAAAATAAATTTTTATATCTACGTTTAACAATACTTCTTTATAAATACCTCATTATGATGGTTTAAAAGGGCACGAATGTCCAATCTTCATAATATGGAATTACGAGCTTTCACTATTACGGTAGCGATATGCCATCGTCTCTACTCATTGGGCATAAATTCAGCATTACGACCACATCCGATATTAAAACTCATTCCAACATACTAAAAGCGAAAGTGCACTTAAATGTGACAAACACTAGCCGTCCCTGGAAAACAGGGGCACGGGCTCAAAAAAGGTTTTACTTTCGGAAGAGCCAAATATGATTAAAAAAAACCTGCCAAGAACATGTTCTTGAAAAATAGTTCCTTTCATTTATAGTCTGTAAGTGAGTGAGTGAGTGATTTTGGTCAAGGGCCCACTTCGAGGTCTTTAGCGCTGGTGAAGGATGATATAGCACTATATACTGAGTACCCGGCAGAACTTGTAATTAATTAAAACAATTTTTTGACCAACATATGTTAACTTTTGAGAGTTTTATAACATTTACACTGGATTTTAGTTACATGGAAGTGTTCATATTAAAAATAGTAAAGATGGTTGCAAAAAAACAGAAAGAAAACTTCGTGCAGTGCTCATTTTGTTGTGAACGGCCTATATGATGCTTGAAACAGCGCAGCAATGAAGGGGTGGCCCGGGGTAAACAGAACTCCCCGAGAAAACCCACCAATCAACGGTATCATCCGGCACGATTTCCGCATGCGAAAATCCGGGAATTAGTCCCAGAGGAAATCGAACCCGGATCGCCTTGGTGGAAGGCGAGTAGTCTGACCATTCGGCCACCTTGACCCCGTCATCTATAAGAATAAACACAACTGAACAATGATGTGTTTATGCTATGACATCGATAAGTGCTGGTAATAGGCCCAGAGACAAATTATTAAAATTATTTATTATATTTAGAGATGATGGTATATCGCGAAAATGTTTTGTGTCAACATAGCCTTGAAAACACTGACACAACGTAGCTGTCTGCAGACCAATAACATGAATTAAATATTAAACTAGCGGCATTCTTATTGGCTCGATCAAATAGGGCAGTAGCTCCACGTACAAGGAAAAGCCAGTAATCTTTTCATAAGTTGAACGTATGTTGAAGCCTAGCAAATAGTCAAGTTTTTCCGCGATAAACCATCATCTCTAATTATATTGTTTACATCAAAACATTCCTGGGGGAAGGGAATTGTGTGCCTCCTTGCCCCTTCCTTTCTAGATACGCCACTGCGACAAATTTATACCATATCATTAGAGGTACTTCAATTTCACAAATACATTCCAGATCAGGTTGAACGCCTAAAATACATACCTCATAATCACGTGTGTAATTAGCTGGCGGCTGTTACGAAACGCATTTGACTACTGCAAGCCAGTAGTAAATAAGTAGGGCCACGATTTTGTCGCGAAAAGATTTTTGCCCCACTTTGTTTCAGTGACTCACGTGCACATCGACAGTTCTGTTTCAAGGTTATTGGCAGCGTGTCTTTGTTCAGACACGTTTCTCATTTTACTGCACCAATCAGAAAAAGATTATTGTGAGTCTGTACGTCTATAATTTGCCAAGGCAAGTGAGAGTAAAATCATCCAACCACAGACGATGTAGCAGAGCTGCAGGTGTGCACATGACGCATCTAAACCAAATGTTGCAAAAATCTTTTCGCCATAAAATCGCGGCTCTATAAATAAGGAAATGATTCATAGAGCTATCGCTTATATTGTTAGCCAATGAATAATCGACTGTATCCAGAGCGTGTACAGGACTGAGCAATATAGGCTACTGCCAGATGAATCCGCGAAATTGACGTACCTCTACATATTATCTATCTTCCTTGGTATGTTCAGGTAGAGTGAATATTTAATTTAACCCGGAATCTTCTCGAGGTGTCCGCCTGGATGGGCGTTCGAGGCCGAATGTGTGGATTTTTAAGGGGGATTGATCCCTCTCAGATAGGATTTACGGTTTTACTTAAAAATCACTGAACAGAGAGATCGTTTTACTTTTTTCACGTTGACAAGGTATATTTTATTGTTTCATTCACTTTTCGGAATCCACTCAGTTGTTCCTGTTAATTTTGTGACCTCTGTAGTAGCTCCCGTAGATAAAGCCTTTTTCTCCTTGTCAGCTGTTTGCCGTTCCAAAATAATGGATCTATAATAGTTCCAGTGATTTCCGAAAATCGACTAAGTTTGTATCTATGCCCTGTCATGACAAAATTTTTGATACATCGACTGTAAGAGAAGTTATCGATAAGAAACTGATAAATCCAAAGTGGTAGGGATCAATACCCCTTAAGGACGAAACTGCACGCATATCACGTTTCATCCTATCCTCTATGCGCAAGCAACTAAACCAAGAGGGGCAAACCCATTCCTGTTGCCCTGTTTGAACCGAATTGAATCATGTCTCGTCAGCCACATTGCAGACTAAAATCCGTAGGAATTAAAAATATTCCAGAATAAAACAAGCCTTTTTGCAGCTGGATAACATGAGCTGAACAAAAAAAAAAACTCCAACATGTGTTTTATCTTTAGAAAGTCGGTTGAAGTACATGTAACTAGTATTACAGTTATTAGCGATTTAATTTTATATTATTTGATTGCAAAACTAGTGTCAGTATAGGGACTAACATTACTTAAACCTGTCGTAGTTCAGAATGGAATATTTTTCGTAGTGCACAAGTGCAATTTTATATAAAAATTTATTTTATAAATTTTATTAAATAAATGCTGACACTGAAAAAAATACTTATTAGTCACTGCAAAATAAAATAGACCTTACGAAATTTTTTTGTAGTGTTTACAAATTTTTTTGTAGTCACTGCAAAACTTTATTGGGGACAGCAAAATTTTTTGTGGTCACTACAAAAAAATTTGGTAAGGTCCATTTTAACAAAAGATTTTGCAGTTACTAATAAGTATTTTTTTCAGTGAAGAAAATATAGATGCAAACAAATATGGTTATTGATGGAAATGGTGTATACTTTATTATTATTTACTTATACAGTGTATTGTTTGTAGTGTGTATTTGGTGTATACATGTTGCTATGTGCTTGTGTATGTGACACACACACCTACACACACACACACACACACACACACATATATATATATATATATATATATATATATATATATATATATATATATATATATTCATACATATATGTTACATATATGTGTATACACAAGTATATAACGTCTACATTCACTTATTAATAGAGGTACGTCAATTTCGCAAATACATTCCAGGTCAGGTTGAACGCCAAAAATATATACTTCATAACCACGTGTGTAATTAGCTGGCGGCTGTCACAAAACGCATTTGGCTACTGCAAGCCAGTAGTAAATAAGGAAACTATTCATAGAGCTATCTTGTTATGTTGTAAGCCAATGAATAATCAACTGTATCCAGAGCGTGTACAGGACTGAGCAATCTAGGCTACTGCCAGATGAATCCGCGAAATTGACGTACCTCTACTTATTAATTTCGGCTTCTAGGCAATAATTTATAAAATACAGACGTAATTTTACGTAAGCTTGCTGTGAATTCATCATACCAAATTACATGTCCAGTTCACTGAAATGTACAATTCCGAAGCCAAATTAGGCAAACATTGACAACATTTTAGACGGAGATTATTAACAATTAGAAAGTAGGATGATTACAAACACATATATGTTGCTGCAGTAATATGCAGAGTATAGGCTATAACACCATTTTAGTCTATTTCCATCAAAAACCTAACACTAAAAACTATAATTTTCCTGTCGGATAGTACAATTTTGCGCTTAGCGTCTGTTATATGGCCAACTTAAGAAGGTTCATTTTGGTCATGAAAGAAATAAGGAGCGTAATTGTCTAGTTGTTATTTAAGGTGTTTGAACTGAAGTAGCGTGCAGTCTTCTCACCGATAGATCACCGCTGTTCAGTGGGAACACAGTACTTTTATTTATTTTATTTGTCGCTTTGGCTGACAGCACAAGGCCTTGTTAGAGGTACACGGTGAGAAAGAAGATGGAAGTCCCATCATTCGCGTCGAGTGATTTCGGAAAACCCTAGAAAACCGAAATGAAGATGGCGGTATCCGGGGATCGAACCCGGGATATCCCGAATGCGAAGCGAGTGTTTTACCGCTGCTCCACTGCGCTCGATGACGCAGTGTTAAGAGGCCTCCCTACCTGCGCTTCAAATGTCTTGCAGCGAGCTAAGGCTATTCTTTCTTTGACAAAACTATTTAACGCGCATTTTATGTGCATATCTACGAAAAGAACACACACTTCAAACCATATCGTTAGAGTTTTAAAAATTAGGTACGTTTATTAGAAACATTATTTACGGGCCCCTCAAAACGGCCAATAATTTTCCAGACCTCCGTCTATTGAAACATATCAACCGGATTCGAAAAACACAACTATACAAAAAAGCGATAGACTTTGAAGTATGCTGCCCACAAATAAAAGAATGTGGTCATAGTTTTAAGCCCCATAGGAAAAAGGATGATAGTAAAGCACAGCACGCCAGCTTAGTGGCTTACGCGTAGAGGCGATAATACATTACATACGTCGGTCAACGTCAACCTTACCGCTCCTGCCTCACACACACAAACATAGCCTATCTAGGGAACCCCCTTAAAGATGACGGTGTACTCTAGATTGATTTTTTTTTTTTTTAAGATAGCTGCGGTAACATAACCATGCTTCAAAAAGGACGAAAAAAATCGTTATCATCGTGGACAACATTAATTATATTACAGGGTTGAAACAAAATGGGTATTTGAGGGTTCGGCACAGGGAAAAATGTTGCTGCTATATGCGCTGCTGTCGTTAACTGGTCTACTAAAATGGCAGACCGTAGTATAATAATTAAACTTACCTAGGCTTGGAAAAGAAAGACGTCGTTAAATTTAATTTTAAAGTGAAAAACAAACCTATTTGGCTGCTAAATTATCTACATCATGTAACTTGCATTCACGAAAGCTCTGTGATTGTCGGTTTACACCTCTTACCGATATCAGCGGGAAATTGAACAGAAACTGTCGGTTGCTAAACTTTTAACACAGGTATTTCTAACGTGTAGTAGAATGACCCTTAGCCATGAGCGAGAATACTGCACGCTAGTTCAGCCACTTGCGCTTAGAGGCTAGGATCAGGCGTGAAGCACGTGACAGGGACGTCCTTATAACTTCATCGTTTATTTACATAGGACTCGCAAACTGCGTCCAGCCAGGCGGTTACTTCAGAGGTGTCAAAATTAATTTCGCGTTCCAGAAAATAAGTTTGGACTAAGAGTATCTCATGAGCCATATAATACGGATTTTACTTATTTATTTAATCATGATTTCAATACTGACCAACCGTTTTTGCAACCTTCAACGGGCAGTACTTACAAACATTTACATAAAAAAATAAAAAGAAATTAAAAACAAATATACATAACATACAAGGAAATGCATAGGAAATATTAAGAAATGACCGCAAGACAGTACCAAAATGCACAACTGTACTTGTAATAAAATACACTACAAAAAGTTTACAAAAATTTTTAAATTCATATACATTCATATTTCTTTTGTTTAGTTTTATATACATAAATATATCTTATTACTTTATTTTATAAGTTTGTCCATAGTATTTTAATGTGTAGCACATCTATAAATAAGGTCTCTAGTTTTATTTTAGAAATAAACAACTGTTTGCTGCGTTCGTTAATACTGTGGCATTCTCCTACGAGCATAGGATTTAATCAGGGTTATAAACATAAATAAATGAATTTATAAGAAATGTGGTATCTAAAGATTGTTCTAAAATGCAGTATTTGTCTATTTAAAGTTAGTAAAGTTAATCGATAAAGGCTTTCGTTGTAAATAATAATATCATGTTTGCTACAAAATACCGATGACTGTTTAAAAAGGAAAGAACCCAATTAATTTAATTTTCAAGGTTAGATACACCAATATATAAACATAAGTATACTCTATCCAGATAAAATGAAAAACATTGCCTAATTCATTTTTAAAATATAATATAGCACTTAATTTTATTTGACAGTAAATAACTGTAATTTTGTTTTATTTTGATTTTGATAATTTCACAAAACGTAGACTGTAAACACTTTAACTAATTTAAAGAGCTACCTTTGTGTTTCTACTCCTAAAAACATAAACCAAATACATAAAAAAAAACCATTTTTTTAAAGCAAAACACAATCTATTCTAACACATTTGACTCAAAACAGGGAGTTTTTAATTGTTTCGCTTTTGAACTGGGTCATCTACGTGCGTAATAATAATAATAATATTAATAATAATATAGGCTACTCATGACGGAGTATCTCGCCAGACATTAAAAGCTGCGCCTTCTCACAATGAATGTTTACTTCATTAGCGAACATGTGAAAATAATGACGGCGTAGCCCAGGGCAAAGTCCGAGGTCCAAGCTAGCCAACCCCTTGAAAAGTGGATGAGGTGAGATAGGGTGGGGCGTGGACTGGCGAAGGGCATGGTGGAGAGAACAAACAACACGAGGACAACCGCTCGGCAGGTCGGCCAGCAAAAAAATCTCTCATCCGACAAAAAAAAAATATCTTTCAGCCATGGACCTCTTCCGTAAAAAATGAGAGAAGGGGTTGAAGCTAATGACTAAATCAGTTATCCTGTCTCGTGTGTTTGTCACATGCCTTGTGTTTAGTTGTGTCTTTAAGTGGGCAAGATACGTAATTCTAATTCATTCAGCGCTTAAAGCATCAGTTTAAAATTATACGTTTCTGGATGCCAATAAAAAAAAAATCAGCCATCCTAGTAAATAGTTATTGCCAACTTTCTGAGAAAAAATACTTCTCGAGTAACGTTTTTCTGCAACACTATTTCTGATGCCAAAATTTCGTACAAATAACGCAAGAGATCACGCTGAAGCTAATAAATGCATTATTCTCAGTAAATGTTTGCTCATAAAGTAGGCAAATATCACTATCTAAGAATCTAGCATTGTTGTTTTATAGTTTTCCCATACTGAATTCAAAACCGTGTATATTTCAATTGGGGTTTTTAGCGTTGTTTACCACATACTCACAGTTACGTGTAACTGGTTGTACGTTGGCTTGCAATGCAAGAGTATCTGGGAGTCTTGGACAGACCTAGTGATTGTTTGTTTTCTTCACGTTTGTAACAGATCACTATTGACAAACTGTTAATCACTGCCTACAAAAACTTTCGAGAACTTCCTCGAAATTCTTTCCATTTACACAGTACGCACACACAGATACACACAAACAGAAGTGCGTTACAAATGCAGTCATCTATAGACTCAAAGTCCAACTTTTGAATTTAGAAACTTGAACTTTTGAAAGTAGTTGTCCCCTACCGGAACTAAGCGCCGACGAAGGATTTTTTTTTTAAGATTCGGCCCATGATAAAGTGAAAAGGGGTGAAATGAGTTTTCGATGAATCGTCGATATAGCTTGAACCAGACGGGATATCGTCAGTACTTTTCTCCAATCAGACAGACCCACGTGTAAATGTCTAAAATATGATTTAAGAAATTTTCAAAATTTGACTCTTAAGCAACTGAAAAGACTTTAAATGTGTTTTCAATAAATCCTCGATATTTACGAAATTCTTTTTGACTAAGAGGTGCTTTTCGCTTCAAAATGATGATAGCGTAAATATACGAAAAATTAATTTCAGCATTTTTCGAAATTCAACACTCAAGGGGTGAAAATGAGCAAAATATTTCTAAAATAAATCGTCGATATTGCTAAAACGAAACCGATTTCGTCGTGCTTTTCACTTGACCAACACACGTCTAATATACGATTTCAATTTTTTTTTCAATTTAGTCCTTATGGAGTAAAAAAAATGCGTAAAACGTTTTTTCAATAATTTTCTATACGTATCAAACTAGCCGAGATGTCGATGTGCTCTTTTCCTCAGAATTATGCTTTCGTAATCTCAATATCCAAAAAGCTATTTCAGGTTTTTGTATTCAAATTCGACCCCATAATCGTAAATAAGGGTGTAATGTATTTTCAATTTAATAATTTATTTATATCGAACACTAACTGATGTTATTGGCGTAGTTAAGGTTATTGCCTCAGAATAATGCTTATTTACATACTTGGAACGTAATTTTATGCTTTTTCGAAATGTGTACACTAAGGGAACGACAAGGGGTGGAGTGTGTTTTTGATGATGCGCTGATATAGCTGGACCCAAGCGGCTATCGACACGATTTTTATTTAAATTGGACACACGTAAAAATCTGAAAAATGATGTTAGAATTTTTGAAGTTCGTTATATAAGAGGGCGAAAAACATGAAATGTGTTTAATAAATCCTCTATATTATCATTGTATAGAACCATTAAATTTATAAGTTACGTTTTACTTCAGGAAGTGGATTACGAAAACACCCGAAAAAGATTAAGTAGTTTTCTGAATTCGACCCTTCAGTGATGTAATATGACGAATAAATTTTTAATGAATCGTTTATGTTGCTTGATCCCAACGGACGGTCGTGGTTTTGAATTCAATTGGATATTTATACAAATGTCTGAAATGTAGTCTCAAGAACTATAGAAATCCAATCCATAAGAAGGCTAGAAGACGTAAAATTTGTTTCCGATTATAATCCTCAATATTTGTCGAACCTGTTGAGTTGTTTGCTTAAGAATGGTGGGTACATAAAAAAATAAAAAAATATATAAGCCTCACTTTATCTACCGGAGACAGTAAACTCATAACCGAAAGGAATACTTAGTTTGTAAGCCCTTCGAGGCAGGCGATCCGAAAACAATCGAGAAATAAATTACGCTATATGAGGCCAAATTACTTAACCCGGTCGATACATAAAATTGAATAATAGCTTTGTGTACGGGCACGCGTTAGTGTTCTCAAGGTCATTAGGGATGGAACTAGTAGCACAGAATCAGTAATAAGGAAGGAAAGTGGTCATGTGTTGTGTTAAGGTATAGTCCCATTTCCTGAGATATTCCTCATAAGTGAAGTGTTTTTTTTTAATTAGAGCAAATTTTTAAAATGGTAGACATAAAATGCAACGTTATAAAATAGTGAAGTGCTAATTAAAGTACTAGATACACACACACAGGCGAGACAGAATAACGTTTTTAATTTTATTTTAAATGGATCGTTATACGTAAATTGTTCTAAGACTACTGTTACCCCAGTTATTTGAAGTAGCAGACGTAAGAGGTTACGTTACAAAAAATGCATAGCTTTATACATAATCTAACATAACACAAATTTTGGTCATCATCAGAACGGCTCCTTCGTTTTCGGAACATTAAACTCAAAACATTGGGTAGTGTTAATTTACAAATGGCAGAATGCAAATGCTTTTTACTAAGAACTGTTTCTGTGCCAATTTTTTACAGACTTGATAATTAATTCTTGAGGTAGACCTTTATGACATTAAACGTTATTATTAAACTATTTTTATAAATGGTAGACATTGAAAATTTTTTTAGTAAATAATGATTCACTTGTATTGTAAACGGTTTAAATTTTTTTGGTCAAATTCAGATAAAAGGTTCCTGAGTTATTGTAAGAATAACCTCGAAATTTCGGATGTTGTTATTTTTCGAAATGGTAAGACATTTGAGGTTACAGAACTGTGATTGTAACGCAAACGATAAATGCTGTCATTGTACCCACTTGAGTTCAAATCGGTAAAACGATTCCTGAGATATAGCAAATTAACTTAAAATTTCTAACGGCCACCATTTTATAAATATTCACCAAATATTTTGAAATTCCAAAAAGTAAGGTATTTTGACTAAGTTTGATGCAAATCGTGCAAACAGTTTCAAAAGTTACTATAGAAAACACACGCACTCATACAAACAGAAGCGTGATCTTATAAGCGGATAGTTTCGTAACGCGATTCGGGTAGGAAAACAGAATAACCTGGAAAAAAACTTTCGGCAACGTCTTTTATGTGTACTGCACCTGAGCAATCTATAAAGATTTCTAGTCCGGGTAACACGTATCTGAGTGGTTGAAAGATGTCTACAACCATCGGCTCATGTAGACAACTAAAAATCGTATAACAAGCTATAAAAAAGAATACCGCCCGTTCTTATGCGTAAATGTATACCGCTCATGTCTATAATAAATCTATGAGTGTCAGATCGCTCGCCTTTCAACACGGCAGCCCAGGTTCGATTCCCGCCGGGCTGGGGTGCCAACAAGGGGTATCATTGCGCAAATTGCGCTTTTAGATTTTTTTTTGGGGGGGGGAGGGGTGGATTTTTTCAAGAATAAAATGTTTAATCATAAACTAAAAATGTTTTCATGATTGTAAGAGTGCTATCTTGGTATTACCTACACAGTTGGCTAGTAAAAACCAGAGCAGTTGTATTTGTTTACGATTGTTTTTACGAAATGGTAGCCTAAATATCTCCCCAGTACTAATGTCTAACTCGTAGTAAATTAGTTTTTGAGTTTTTGGGAGGATTTGTGCATTGGGTCTTTGGGGGTAGGGATGGGCACCCTTGCCGCCGGGTGATCCCAGGATCTTCGCACGTGGGAAATCTTCCGGACGATGTCGCACAAAAAAATACAGTTTTGTAGTGGCTACAAAACATTTTGTCAATTTAGACCGTACCAAATAATTTTGTGGTGAATACCAAATATTTTGCAGTGGCCGCAAAACTTTTTGTTTGATTGTTTATTATTTTGTAAACACCAACAAACAACTTATTGAACACTGCAAAATATTTGGTGGTAATTTGTAGGCACTACAAAACAGTTTTTTCTGTGCGCTGGTCGGCGGTCTTTCTAGGGGACCCCCACTTCCCCCGACCCATCATTCCAGCGCTCAGGGACTCAGGGACTCAGGGACTGTGGTAGCCTACGAGCCTCAGATCAACATGCGACCAACTCTGTGGGTGTCACTCCTGCCCTAAGGTGCATCGCTCGTAATATATTACACACAATTCTGCAACATTCAATACGTTTTTTTCAGTAATACAATTAAACTATTTTGTTAACTAACGCACTAGTTATTAAGTAAACATGTAATGAAAACATAATAATAAAAATTAAATTCCAATAATTCAATTCGGATTTAAATTGTAAGTTAACTCAGTGGCAAACTACCCTAAATGTATAAACATATAGTGGCTTTTAATAATTTCAGAAACGTCAATATATTATTCATTTGCAATACAGAGGAGGAACTTCATTGCATGCGTTGCCATTCGATTATGTTGGAAATCCATTATGGGAACAGAAACAACTTCGTAAACTTCAATTTCGTTACAAGTAACCATGTTTAAAATCATAGACTACTAGGTTAGCGAGCATGCGAGTTGGCCCAAGTACATAGGGTGTTTTCACGACTCAACAGGAATACACTAAAATGTAGTACACATGTATAATTCTTGCCGTTTTATTATTCAAACAGGCAAGAATTTATGTAGTACTTCAAAATTAATTTCTTCAATGTTTCAATTTCGTCAGCAAGAAAGGAAAAACAGCAAAGGTAAGTTCATTTGAAATTGATAAAGACTCCGAAACATGAATGTGGGCGCAAACAACAAAAATATCAGAATATGGAATAAGTATTTTTTAGCTGTTCAGTTAATTTGTGTACTGTTTCGTACACAATCCAAGTAAGTATGACGATATCATTTCAAATATATTTTATTTTTGAAATTCGTAAAAAAAAAAAAAAATTACTCACAACCTCACCCGTCGTTACACTTCACTTCACCTTGGCCATTTGTATTTATGTTTTCCAGTATTTCACTCCACGCGAATGAAGGGAATAGTTAAATACTACCCAAATTCAGGTTGAACAGGAAGGTTATTTCGAATTTATTTTTTTTTTTTTTCAAAGTCTAAGGAACAACTAACAAAGGCAGCATTGTAATTTGGTAACTGTAATTATCTAAAACCATTAGAATTAGTATACATTGTGGCTGGTCTGAACATCACATTTTTTATTCACTAAATATTTCCACCATCCAAAATGAGGCGATGAAAATTTGGTGCTCTTTTCTCACAGAATAATCATTCGTTAATAAATAGTTCGTTAATGTGTTGCAGTTATATTAGTATTCCCATTTCCTTAGTTTATATGGTGACGTGAGTGTATATATTTCGGCGACTATAATATCTACAGAACCGATGAATAGTAGTAACATGATGTGAATATGGCGTGACGTCTGGAATGAAGGGCAGGGGAAAGAATCAAGAGTAGTCAGAGAAAAACCCGCCGACATACGGCATCTTCCAGGCACGATTCCCAAATGCTAAAATCCGAGTGCTCCTATATGGTGGCTATCCTTTAGCACAGAAGCACAAAGTACTTGTACGAGATAAATGATTTACTTCTATAGTGCTGACGTTAACAGTTTTAAACATAATGCTGGAATCACAATAGCGCGACAGACGAGAATAAAACATATTTTCAGCTAATCAGCGTTGAGGTCTTTGCACTGATGTTACAGAAGCCTAGACTATTATTGATAAGTTATTTATATTATTCACGTCGCACACTTCGCGTATCTGTCGTGCTATTGTGATTCCAGCGTCACACTACATGTATGTGAAAGCGCCCTGTCATCAGTAGAGACCCTGTTTTTTTCGCGAAAAGAATTTTGCCCCAGTTTGTTTCAGTGCCTTACGTACACATCTGCAATTCTGCTTCATGGTTATTGACAGCGTGTCTATGTGAAGAGCCATATCTCATTTGACTGACCCAATTACAAAAACTATCCTGCAACACCGCACGTCTGTGATTTGCCGGTAGAATCTCAAGGCTCGTGACAGTTATAACGTCCAATCGCTGACCACGAAGCAGAACTGCAGATGTGCACGTAAGGCACGGAAACAAAGTGAGGCAAAAATTCTTTTCGGGAAAAAACAGGGGTCCCTAGTCACCAGGTGTGTGCACAAGCTAGGACATCTACATATGTGCACTGCTGAAGTACTATGCTTCCACTTCTCAACAGAACTATGAGTCCGCAAGGGAGATAACGCTGGCGTATGTCACAGCCGCTATACTATCTTGGCAACATCGCACTCCACCTGTTGTAGTTTATCTAGGGTTGTTATTTTTTCTTTTGTTTTCATGTTAACTTTTAAATTTCTGAAATTTCCAATGCACATTTTTAACGTTAAATCATTTACAACGTTATCTTATGTCGTTCAGTTCGTCAGAAACTTTGCTTTAATATATGTTAAATGTTTGTAATAAAGTGTTGGAGTAACTACGTGAAATAAAAAATTATTATGTTTTGCAATAAAAAATTGTAAAATAAAAATATCACACTATGTTAACATGTTGATTTTGCATTTTACAATGAATGTTTGATAACACCAATATACAATAAAGGAGGAAAAAGGAAATTAATTGAGGGATTTGAATGTATGCAGTTATATTTTGTTATCTTATTGTGTTCAAAATAAAATTAGTGTACAGATTGAAGTCGAACAAACTGTTCAATTCCAGAGAATTTTTTTTTTTCAATGACATTGCTAAGTCTTCAAGAAACAACGATGCCAGTGTACCACACTCATGCTACTCATTATTTGAAAATTGCATTTCACAGTACTTAGTGATGACATGTTAATAATTCAGTTTAAAAAGTTGGACGTAAAACCCTTAAATGCCATAAATATTGTTCGAGCGCGTGAACAGTTTTCAAAACGCGTTGCAGGCGGGCACTGTGTTATGTTTATAGTATAGTTGCACAGGAACGTTTCTAATTGTGTTTAAAAGAGTAACGACGTTTTATTACTCGAGCCACGATTTTGTTGCGAATGGATTTTTGAACAATTTGGTTTCAGTTACTTATGTGCACGTCTGCAGCTCTGCTTCATTGTTGGCGATTGGCTGTTTTATCTCTTACTTTCTTGGGTGAGTGAGAGATTTTGGTCAGAGCTCAACGTCGAGGTCTTCAGCGCTGGTGAGGGGTGACATGAGGTGAGTATGGAGCGGCGCCGGAATGAAAGGGCGTGGGAAGCGGGAGATCCACGAGTAAGCCCGCCGACCAGCAACATCGTCCGGCACGATTCCTACATGCGAATATCCGGGGACCGACCGCGCCGGTAATCGAACCCGGATCGCCTTGGTGGGAGGCGAATGGTCTGACCCTTCGGCCACCGCGGCCCCTACTTGTCTTGGGGTTCAACTGACACATCACTGGTGAATGTTGTCACAGTAGCCTTATCGTTAGGGACCGGAAAATTCCGTGAATTCAATGACCTGTATTTTAGAATCAACTATCCTGTGCATACTCATGCCCCTACTATGTATCCACTAGCTGCTATAGGCGGTTCGGAATAAAGTGAGCACTCGGAAAAGCCCTGCTAAAGATCTATTTCCAGCCAACTCGTATATTTCCGCGAATAACTGCTAACGATGGGAAAAGTCTAACCTCTTGGGACACGTCACTTTATGTTTGCGCGTGTAAGATAAATTGTTCAGTCGATAGGTACCTATATAGTTTGATAAAAAATAAGTTAACTAATTATATAAAATACAATTACATCGCTGTCTATTGATTTTGTTTCAGTATTGTTGAATTTAAATACGAATAAACACGGAACTATGATGTGTTATTTCGTTGCCAACCATACAAGCTGTAAGGTGACTACAGGTAATGTTGAATTATATGTAGTAACAGCTAGTGATATTTTTCAAAGGTTAAATATTTAGTGTTCACTTTATTCCGAACGGCCTATACTTACTAGAACAGCAGACAATGAACGAATAGACGGGGCTTGAGTGTGCATAGGACAATGGATTCTAGCCTGCAGGTCATTGAATTCGCTGAATTTTCGTGTCCCTACTTATTGTGATTGATGCAATAAACGGGAGACATGTATGAACAAAAACACGCTGCTAATAACCAGCACAGCTGCTGATATGCACGTAAGCCATAGAGACAAAATGGCGCAAAAATTACTTCGTAACAAAATCGTGGCTCTACTATATGAATATAATTTTTACAAATGAAATATGTAACTTGTCGTTGAGAAAATTGCTTTTGTTAGTTAACCACCACAGGAAATAACACCTACACACCTAAATTCCTTATTGGTGGACGCACGAGTACTTCGTGTATGGATTCCAAGTCATATCGAGCGCCAAGGAAGGTATGGTTCACTTTCCCTTCCGTAGACGACAGCTAGTTTGATACAACTTTGACGACTATAAGCAAGTAACGAGTAGCGAAGTAATTCACGGGGATAACTGTGCTACCCGTTTGTACGGTTAGAAACCAATGGATATTCGACATCGGCCGAAGCGTGTATATAAGACTGAGAAGTATATGCTGCTGCCAGATGAATAGGCGAAATAATCGTGCCTCTACGTATTGGTAGGAACAGGAAAATTTCGCGAATTCAACGACCTTCTTGTTAGAATATTGCCCTACGCATACTAAAGCCAAGTATATTCGTTCACTCTCTGTTGTTCCAGCGGGTAGCAACTAATGGATAGGGCGCGGTAGTTGTCGCGAAAAGATTTTTGTACCACTTTGTTTCAGTTCCTTATGTGCACACCTGCATCTCTGCTTTGTGGTCAGTTACTGGATCCCGTAACACCCAGAGTCTGGAGGTTAAACCCACAAATCACAGACATGCTTTGTCACATTTATCCATGTACTGATTGGCGCAGTCAAATGAATAACAACTCTGCACAAAAACTCTCTGTCAATAGCCGTGAAGTTGAGCTGCAGGTTCGCACGTAAGGCACTGAAACAAAGTGGGGCAAAAATCTTTTCGCGAAAACTACCGGGCCCTACTAATTGACAAATGGTCAGGGATTGAGTATACACAGGGCAGTGCATTATAACATGAAGGTAATTGAATTCGTGAAATTGTATAGTCCTTACTTATTGGTAGAGATGATGGTATTTCGCGATAGTATTTTGTACCAGCATACCCTTCAAAACGCTGTAGTTTCTTGCAACATGTATAGGGACATGAACTTTTCGCAAATAGAATTTTGCCCCAGTTTGCTTCAGTGCTTACGTTCACGTATGCAGGTCAGCTTCATGGTCGATGATGGGATGTTTTAACATTGACGTGCCTTATCTCCCCGCGAATCACAGACGTGTGGTGTTTCAGCAGCCTAATTGTGATTAGCACAGTCAAATGAGCAGTGGTGGAGCTTTTGTGACCACTCAGTAGTAAGGGGCACCTGCACATCAGCGTATCAGTGGTTGTAGAGTCAACCAGCGCGCAACCCTGTACAGCTCTTGGCAACTGCAGCCCTACCTGGCAACAACCCACGAGCCGCCACTGAAAATGAGAGACGCCGCTTCACAAATACTCGTTGCCAATAATCGCAAAGCAGGGGTGTAACTGTGCACGTAAGACACTGAAGTAAAAGTGGGGCAAAATTATTTTCGCGAAAAGTTCATGCCCCTAAACATATATGATTCAGTGACATACTTCTGACACAACATAGTTGTCTGCAGACCAGTAACAGGCATCAAATATTACAATATAGGGATTCATACTGGCTCAGTCAAGTAGGGTAACAGTTCCAAGTACAAGCTAAAGCCAGTAATCTTCTGGTCAGCTTAACGAATGTTGAAATCCAGCAAACAGTCAAGTTTTCCCGCGATAAACCATCATCTCTACTTATTGGTTCTGAAATACAAGCGACAACTTAACTGCTGCTAGGACAGATCTGATTACAAATGAAATGTTGCAACACCAAAAATTTTTAATCTAATTTGTGCTTGAAAGGGTTGACCAGTCCTCACTTTGCCGTGGGAATCGGTATACGTTTGTGCAGTTCGGCATAACATCTACTATATTAGTGACATTGTCCGACTACTGCTTGAAGTGTCCTTTCTGAATTTGCCAACATTCACACAGATGCGTTGCGTCTTCGGGTGACACCGTCGGTGTTGTAACGATTTATTATTTTTTTCTTGGGGGAAAAACCATGTGCTGGTGGAGGTTGGTGTGCCTGCCTCTCTAGTGGCCAATCACAGGGGCGGGGTTCAGAAGGTGGAAGCGCGGGTGGCCACCTCATTAATGAGATTGGATTTTGTGGGCGATCCTCCATGCGTGGCACAAACGGACGTGATGATGGAGGATCGATGGGCCGAACAGCTTCGAAGAGAGTAATGGCTTGGATGTATGGGAGAGGGGAGAGGGAGGTAGGTGAAGGTGTGCAAGTACTACGGTAAAGCCACCTGGTTAACGGTAACATGAGCCACATTTTTCTCAGTTTACTGCTTTAACATAACTAAGCTTGTCGCTGCTTGTTAATGCACAAATAAATATTTTACGGAGATAAAATAAATAAATAATCTTTATAAGCCATTCACAGTCTTGTCAATAATAATAATAATTATTTATTTATATATTTATATAATAATAATAATAATAATAATAATAATAATAATAATAATAACAACAATAATAACAATAACTTAGTTTCATTTATTAGCTTTAAAGTGCCACCTTACAGCTATATGCCAATTACAGGATGACAGTGATACAACGAGCAAATAACAGACATGAAGACAAATATAACGCACTAAATCATGGTCGTCTTTAGTAGAAGACCGGAGTCTTGAACGTGGCAACGCTGCATCATTGGCAGCCCTAGTCAGTGTAGACGTGTACACGCCACTAAAGCTGTATATATATATATATATATATATATATATATATATATATATATATATATATATATATATATATAGACTAGGGTGGGCAAGAAGTGACAAGCAGCAGGCCCCCGATGCAATGTTGCCACATTCAAGACTCCGGTCTTCTACAAAAGACGGCCATGACTAAACACACTAACAAGACAGCATGCACGAACAGAGAAGAATACAAAAATATTACAAACGCACAGGTGTTGACACATATTTGTCCAATCGCACAAAAATAAATTGTTATTAAAGTCCAAGAACATACTTTTTTTTTCACTTTAGCGGTATCTAAACCACACAATTTATTAAAGTGCTTGATACATGTATTAAATCAATAATTATTTTTAGAAAATGCAAAGAAAAGGTCAAAATTCCTACTAATGTGATTTGACACCTCAAAATCTGTATTATTTACTGTAGTTTTACAATCCAAGTAATTAAGGGAACAGTTAATAAAAATAGAACATCATTGACTATTCTACGAGTGTGTTACGTGGTAGTCTTAAAATCAGTAAAAATAGTTGTATAATTAAAACGGTTTTAATGCTGACAGAGTCTCATATAGACTGTTTTAAGTAATTTATGTTTGACAGATTCTAAACGATTCGAATCAGTGATGGTAATGATGATCCATATGACTGAACAATACTCCAGCTTAGACGTTATCAAAGTGTTATAAAGACATGATAAAGAATCAGGTGAAGATGCAGTCTTAGTGATGTATTTGACCAACCCTAAAGTTCGTTTGGCATTAGGTTTTACTATAGAGCGTCCCAATCTTCGATTGCAGTACAGCGCTTATGGCGCGCGCTGTTGCCAGATTGCAGTCGCGTTACGAAGTTCGCGAGGTGTACTACTTCATAAATTTGACTACGATAATATTATATTTTACATATTTTGAATTGATATAATTGTAATTGGTGTAAGACTAATCTTCAAAATATGTATCTAATCATACGTTTATATTACATTAAAATATGAAACAGTTCACATACTTCAGAGGTATGAATACCTGAGACTAGTAGTAATAGGAAATTCGTAAACAAATAGTTATTATCACATGGGTTACCCATTAATGATTGTAGCTAATCTCGATAAAACATTAGATTTCGCTCATAGGAATAGCGTCTGTTTGAAGATAAGAATGTGGCTGGGGTAGTGTTATGATTATGAAATCAATAATCGAAAACCAGATATATGGAAACTGGAATATTTGGTTGTCTTTGTAAAAATTATTAATTTTAGCTAAGATTACATTTAAAGTGGGAGTTTTATGAAACAAAATAATTTTAACGTTTGGCAGTGAAGTCAACATCAGGTATGATCCCTCATTTTCACTACTTTTGTGACTCTTATTTTTCGAGCTTAAACGAGAGTAGGTACCAGAAATATGTCTGCCAGTATTGTTTAAATTATTTTTACTATGATTACAATGTTCATTCAAGACAAAAACATTAAGTTAAATCTGAGTATACGGTTACCGGAATTTTCGTCAGTGAACTAATTAGCCGATACCAAGTAACGTTTTTCCCTTAAAAAAAATCGAAGACTTTCAAAACCTTGCAAACGAACTGTGTGACAGATTTTGTTGTATTTGCTCTAGTTTAGATTTTTGATTGATTTTTTATTTTATTCTGCTGACCACAGTCGACTACATAAACAGTATAACAACAATTAACAATATATACAATTCTCACAAAGTTTTTTTTGGAAATTCTAAAAACTCGTTTTGCGTGAGTAGGGCCTATATGTACTCTAGAATATGTCATAATCTTAATAAAGTCTCAAACCAAGAATTATAGATCATTTTCATGTCCTCTTCATATAAAACCGTCTTTAAATGTCAATGAATGGAACGTTCCGATGGCAATTTTTTACTAGCGCCTAGATCCAGGACCTGTAAGCACAGTGGCGCATGCGCACTGCCGCGTTCCTTCTCCTTGCCGCTCCTCTCACGCCGTGTACCCCCTCCCTGCCACCCGTCGGCCAGCGTGTTGCCTTACCATCATCGGTCGCAACGTACAGCCTTCAATTTGATGAAGATTTTCACCATTATTTACCGCTAAAATGTTTGCATGCACATATTGTTCCAGCAGTTACCAACACAAATGTTCTTTGCTATGTTAAAACTGGCAGAACACTTTACACGGGAAAGATACATGCTATGTGAAGGCATACATCAGTAAAGTTCGTGTGAAAAATATTGAAGGCAGTTGCCAGTGCAAGATAATCAGCACTGAATACAAAGTGTTCATGTTTTTTTCTCGTCGATTACATTAATATTTGAATACATATTCATCTTGTACCGTGTAAACATATCTGCTGAAGGTACAAGCACAAAAGAGCCAATTGAATCTAATAAGCTCGTTATTGAAACACAAGCAAATTGTGGTAAAGAAGTGGCAGTTCAATTGGGTTCTGAATCGCGGAAGCGTGCGTTGATTAAGAAAATGACCGAAATTAAAAATTTTACACAAACAGAAGAACTCTCGGTAATAGATAAACCTCTTTCTCTGGTACGTCTAACATTGCTGGCCATTCGGAAGTGTAAGAATTCAGATACGCGTCTGAAAACTACTCCTAGACAATAACCCGACAAATAAGAAAATTATTCTAAAATAAAATTTTGCCAAAAAAAAAAAAAAAACAACAAAAGTCTTTCTCGAAACTAAAGACACTTGAACCCTTAAGGGTGTTCTTATGCGATAAAATCATAATTTTTTATTATTATAAAATATTGTTAGTTTTGTAGACGATACTTGTGAGCGCAGTTTCCTCTTACGAAACAATTTTAGCTCTCGTAGTTTACTCGTAACGGGGTGCCGAAGTCAAAATTTGCTTGTTACGCTGCCATGAAAATAATGAAAAACAACTGACCTATTTAAACAAAATATTTCGCTGTGAACTTACATCCAATGAGCTATGCAATAAAACATTTAAAAACCCAGAACGTAATATTTTGAATTTAAAAAATTGCAAAAGTACAAAAAAGTATCAAAATCAGCAATTTTTAAAAAATGTAAAAACAGTTAGCGGGAATTTTTTCAAATATTTTACTACGCAGTCCATAGCATGTCATTTCACTATGAATTATTTCACGTACGTCAGTCAATTGGTTTTCACTATTTTCATGGCAGCAGGACATGCAAATTTTGACTTTGACGCATCGTTATGAGAAAACTACGCCAGCTAAATTGTTTCGTAAGAAGAAAATTTCACTCACAAGTATTGCCTACAAAACCAATACTATTTCATATAAATATAAAATTATGACTTTACCGCACTTGAACACCCTTTAATTGCGCCGCCTACCACGCACTTAAAATGTGTTGCAGTGTCTTTAAATGCGTTTTTTATGAACCTGTTCCACTCGTGCCTATTTTTTCAATGTACGAAAAGAAAATGTACTTCAAGCAATGACTGACAGGTACTTTCAAAACATCACATCAATTAGAAAAGTCATTTCCGAACCCCTCAAAATTATTGAAAACAAATTTTTTCAGTATGTTATATATGAAAAACTACTCATGGGATTCAGGTGAAACTATTCTAGAAACACGCAATGTTTTTCGTTTTAAACTTTTCACCAACAAAAATATGGAAAGTATCAGGCGAGTGACCTACGATACCACTCCCCGCTGTTTCATTTGTCTTGCGCTTGAGGTGATACTGCACCAGATAAGGCAGTAAACTTCGCCCTTGGTGCCATACCGTGCCTCACTCACACAAACACACGGCCAGGAGGCGAGTGTCTTAAGAATTGCCGCAGGCATCATACTCAAAGGCAAGGTCATGGAACACTAACCACGTCCTGGGGAAAACAAATAAATATTTCATGTACTGTAATAGAGAGCATATAAATAATAGTATATTTACATGTTTACCTATAATAAATAAGTTGTAAATTTACTTCGCTGTTTATATTTCTGTAGAAACAGCTGTTCATTGAGATACGAAATTTCCTCAGTTATGAACTCAGCAGTACCAAATAAGGAATTATTTTTCTCAACATAAACTAGTTTTATTTATCGGACTAAATGTGTTTTGTATGATTATAATTTATTTTTCGATAAAAACGGGGACTGGTGTAAATACACTCGTTAAATATATTAAGGGTATTCATGTGTGACAAAGTCATAATTGTATATTTTTATGAAATAATGTAGTTTTGTAGACGATACTTGTGAGTGCAGTTTCCTCTTACGAAACAATTTTAGCTGGCGTAGTTTCCTCATAACGGTGCGTCAAAGTCAAAATTTGCATGTTCTGCTGCCATGCAGATAATGAAAATAAGTTGACTTATTTGCGTTAAATAATTCACAGTGAAACAACATACTATGGGCTACGTAATAAAACATTTATAAATTCCCGCGAACTGTATTTGTATTTTTAAAAAATTGCTGAATTTTCTACTTGTTTCTGTACTTTTGCGATTTTTTTTAAATTCAAAATATTACGTTATGGGTTTTTAAATGTTTGATTGCATAGCTCATAGGATGTAAGTTCACAGCGAATTATTTTGTTTAAGTTGGTTTTCACTATATGCATGGCAGTGTAACAAGAAAAGTTTGACTTTGACACCCCGTTATGAGAAAACTATGAGAGCTAAAATTTTTATGTAAGAGTAGCATATACTCAGGAGTATTGTCTACAAAACTAACAATATTTCATAAAGGTATAAAATTATGATGATACCCCTATTGATCACCAATAAGGACCCCCCTGAATAGACTGAGTTTGTGTGTGAGAGATTAAAAATCGATGGAATGGTAAGGGTGCCTCTGACCGGTATATGACATGCATTATCGCTTCTTCACGCAAGCCACTTGGCTGGTGTGCAGTGCAGTGACACAATTATTTTATTTTTGGGCAGCATAGTTCAAAGTCTAATGCTTGATTGATTCGTTTTTTTTAATCCGGCTGTTATTTTGCAACATACAGCAGCCTGGGAAAACATTTTTTGTGCTGTTTTGAGGGGCCCGAAAATTACGTTTCTAATTAGACGTGACGAACTTTTTAAAATTATGGCTACATTGTTTGAAATGTGTACTCTTTTCGTATACAAACAAATATAATACGCGTTAAATAGTTTCGTACAAAAATAATAGCCATAACTCACTGCAACGTATTTTATCGCGGGTAGGGAGGTCCTTTAAGAGCCAGAGTGAGTGGGAGGGTGGAGTTTACTTTGTAAGTCTATGTAAAAAGAGTTTGAATTGTACTTTATTTTACTTTTATTACTGGACAACGGTTTAAATTCACGTTAAAGAAATTGCTCATTGTATTGTTTACAGTGCTGGAACAATTGCCTATTGTGTTAAGTGTTAGTGAAGAGGTTTCGGTTAGCACTTAAGGAGGATTGATCCCTGTCCGATCGGTTTTACGGTTTTTCTTATAAATCAGGGAATAGACACGTTGTTTTACTTTTTTCACGCTGACAAGGCATAATTTATTGTTTCATTCACTTTTTGGAATCCATATGGCATTGTTTCTGTTAATATTGCGGCCCCTGTAGTCGCTCCCGTAAATAAAGCAATTTTTCCTTTTTAGCTGTTTCCCGTTGCATAATAATCAATATATTATGGTTCCAGCCATTACAGAAAATCGATTAAGTTTGTATCTATGTCTTGTCGTGACAAAAATGTTGATGCATCGACTGGAACATAAGTTATAGAGAAGAAACAGATAAATCCAAGGTGGTAGGGATCAATGCCCCTTAACATAAGGTCTTTAGCTCTGCAGAGGGATGACATGTTGTATGAAGCGGCGTCAGAATGAAGGGGTGTGGAAACGGGAGATCCCCGAGGAAACCCGCCGATCAGCGACATCATCCGGAACGATTCCCATATGCGAAAATATGGGTACCGACCCTGCCGGGGTCGAGCTCGGATGGCCTTAGTGGGAGGCGAGTGGTCTAACCACGGTGCTAACCTCGGCCCCTTTATGTGTTGTTAAGAGATTCCTCGTAGTGTTATTTCATTATTTACGGTAACACATAAAAGAAGAGTCACATACAAAAAATATATTACATGAATAACAATATAAGAATTTTCACATAAGTACCTACGTTGTTTTAAGTGTTACGAAATATATTTCTTTAAACAATAAGCTTTATTAAAAAAAAATTAAATGTGGCATTACTGTTCTATTTTATAGCAGCAACAAATTTACGAGTTAAATACTCATGTAAATAACTGCATAGTACTATGTTGTAACGAGTGTAAGGAAAGAGAATTCTTAAAATAAGCATTTTGAAACATTTAAAGTGCAGTAATTATTTAACATCGGAGCAAAAACAAAAACGTGTTTTCAAGGTCACGTGTGATTATCGCTCATTAAAATATTGTCTTAAGGAAAGTTTCTTTTTTTTTTAATTATCGTCGTTTTAATATTTAATGTAGGCCCTACAGTGATGTTCAAAAATAAAACCAAAACAATTGAATCCCAGAAAAATGTCAGCAGCTTGATACTTTAACCAACTTTTTAAAGTAAAAAAAAAAATATGTAGGCCCTATGTACATCCATACGTACATACTTACATATTTTTTTATAAAATGTTATTCACATTGGCTGCCCCACCTCGCCACTGTGCCTACACATCCCACCCTCATTTTTTATGTGGCACAATAAGTTTAATGTGTCCCGAGTTGATTCTGTGACTAATGTTACCAGACAAATGTCAGTGGTCATTCATGTAAGATTTCAAATTATTATTCTTTTGAAGAGTTTGAAAAATTAGTTCTTGAAGTTATTATTAATGTAATATTTATTTGAAATTATTATTCAAAGTAAAAACAAAGAAATACCATAATTAATAATAATGTTGAAATTTTCATATTAGTATGGTGTTTTAAATATTAGGAAAGACATTTCATTAATCAATAAGCCTTATTTAAAAAAGTTATATTGACATGACTGTTCAACATTATACCGGCAATACGAACAATTTTAAAAGTTAAATACCCATGCAAATAACTTGTTTACTATTGTTTTGTAACGAGTGTACGGAAAGAGACGTCAAAAAAATAAGCATTTAAAAATTTAATGTGCAGAGTCTAGTCAATATTGGAACGAAAATAAAGTTTTAATATTCACATTTATAATCATTGCTCTTTAAAGAGTTGTTTTCAGGTAGGAAATATTTATTTTTAAATTACCGGCATTTTAAAAATTTAATGTAAAAAAATGTCCAATAATAAAACACACAAAAAAAATGTATCTGACTTAGATTTGAATCCTAAGAAAATTATCAGCAGCTCGATTATATAACCACCCTTTTACAGCAAAAAAAAAAAAAAACGAAATTTTTATAAAATATTACGCTCATTGGTACCGCCCCATCCTCACCATTGTGCCCAACACCCCCGTCCTCATTTTTTAATGCGGCAAGGTAAATTTCACGTATTCCGAGCTGATTCTGTGACAAATGTTTCTAGACACTTTTAAGTGACTATTTTATACGAATACAGATTTACACCCAGACGGGGTTGGGAATCGAACCCAGTACCTTTCGCATTTCCCAAACAGTAACCGGAACATAACAGTGCTATGGTAAAACTATAGTACACGTTGTTGAGTATATGTATTTCAATAGCCGTGTTGATGCTTGTTGATGAGCAAAATATACAAGCTCGTGAAAATAATCTTAGAGAAAAATTATATAGTCATTTACTGTTTTGTTGGAGGCTAATATAAAAAAAAAGAATGTGAGACGACACAGCATAATTTCAGTTATATTTCGTCTCCGAGTTACGCGCGGCAAAGGAATTGCTTGCGTAAATTATTCATACTCCGTAGGTTAGCCTCCGTCCGTACAGTGTGAACGCATGTAAGGGGAGTATGGAAGGCGAAGGGAGGGGATTTTTCTATTGCATGTTCTATAGGTATGTGTAGTCTATATTATAAATTTTAATATTTAATTGAACCAAATTATTACCCTTATTTTCCTTTAGAATGAAATTTACGTTATATGTTTTAAGTAAATCTAATATCAATGCATTTCAACAAACCATAATAATAATAATAATAATAATAATAATAATAATAATAATAATAATAATAATAATAATAATAATAATTGTCGCACGAGGATGAGAAATGGTCGATCATGGACTTATTTTTATTTAAGGTGATTTTGTTTGTCTTTATTTTTCGGTTTCAACTTTTCAGGTTAATCATGTTTCTGTTGTTTCTTCGTAAAAGCATATATGGAACAGCTGGTTACTGTGAAAGCTTCCTTACTTGCGTTAATAGTACGTATATGAAAAATACTGGAATACATTTGACCAACATTTCGCTCCCTCCTTCGCAGCGTATCTATAGTGTGTCTTTTTAGATGTTTTACCCTCCATATAAATAAAAGTTTACACAAACACACATTAACGAAATTCTTGCTCCTAAATTAGTCACTAGACGCAACAAATCACGTAGCCGCGAGACAAAGATGCACTCCAACTATTTCAAGATACGCGACGATAAATATCTGCTGACTAAATGAAGACTGTATGTTATTTACTGCCCCACCCTTACAAAACTTCACAGTCAGTAAAGATAATGGAACTACGAGCCTCCGTCAGATGGCTTGGCTTGGCGGGCGAGTGAGTCGACATAATACGCAACAAATTTCACGCTATTAACAAGAGAACAGTTAAAACTATTTTAGTGGTGTTACTTTTAAAAATAAATTCACTTGATTATGAACAACTTTCTCGCTTTCATCCCCATCTAATTTCAAGAATAAAATGTTTTTCACTGACCAACTTTTTTATGTTTCATTACGTAATGAAACGCACATAAAGCTAGAAAAATAATCTATTTTGCAAAGAACATTTTTGGTCTTCTGATTTTTTCGTTGACGCCCAGTTGTACGAAATTATGTACCATACAAATTTTAATAATTGAAACAAATTAAATCATCCAAGGCGCGTTTCGATGCTGTACAACACGCGAAAATTTTAAGATCGAAGTTACAATAAGAAATTTGTGGATTTTTGGCAATATCGCGCGCCGAAACAATGACAGTGCTAGTGGCAGTTACCGTGCGTTGAAAAGAGAGAGAGCCAAAGCCTTATATAACTCTGTACTACAATCGAAGAGTGAGACGTTCTATACATAATAATCCCATGGACATGAACATCAGTACGCTTAATTTTGCAGTTATTAACAATGTAGTTAAATTTCATAGGACTATTTTTACGAAAGAAAGTGATACATATAGTCTTTTCAAAAGTTATATTCGTTAGATTGTTATAACACCACGTTTGAACTAAGCCAATGTGAGCTTGAACTTATACTGATTTTAGCAAATATTTTAATGTCATTAGCATACAATAAGCAATTACCAAATTGTTTATGTTGGACAATATCATTAATAAACAGATTACATAAAATTTGGGACGAAGTGTCGCCTTGAGGGACCCAAGAGGAGACAAGAAAATATGTGTAACAAGTATTCGCTACTTTGACAGTAAAAGTTCTGTCCATCAAATATCTTTGTACCCATTTGATGTAGGAGATATCAAGTCCTAAGAACCTAAGTTATTGAAGAATGCTGGAATGCTGACATTTATCAAACTCTATTTTCAGATCAAAATATATATCATAATATTGACCTCTCGATATAACTGCTCCATAGATCTCATTTTATGTAATCAAATAAATAAGTCGTATTTCCATGACTATGACCGGAAACCGTGACTGGAAATAACATTCCTAAAATGAGCTTAAATGTGTACTTTAGAATTATTTCATAACTTTGGCAAATTTATACAGGAGCTAAGACTATGCTTGTCTACTCTTTTAAGAACAATACATTTGCTTGTGTCTAAATACTTGAAAAAATACTATAAGATAAACTGAATAGCATCCAGAATAGTATCTTGAGTAGTATCCTGAATGGTATTCTGGGAGTGATGTGTGTGGGTGTGTGAATGAGTGGGGAGGAGTTGGTAGGTGGATGAAGTGTGGGGAAGGGTATGGAGGTAGGGTGTGAGGGTGGATGGGAGGAAATGGGCGGGACATAACATATGTTTGTATAAAGTGGTGGAGGGAGCCAGTGTGTCGATGGAACTCGTCCAGGTATGATGTGTCAGTAATTTTTTTACTTCAATAAATTTTATATAAAAAGTTGTTTATTAAATAGTTTTTATTGACCAGTTCTTATATAAATATATTGTAATTAAATTATTTTTATTATTTATGAGATGGGTTCGGATGGAACGCGAAATAGAAATTTTTTCGTTAGACTAGGAAGAAACCCCAAAATAACAATATGACGGCAAAAAAATTGTGGTAACATATTTTTAATTTTTTAATATATATTTTTTTCGGAATTTTTAAACTGTAGAAGATTTTACATTTTAATGTTTTTTTTTGAAACTTTAGAATTTTTAAAACTTTAGAAATTTTTAATAGTTTTCGAAATTTTGAAAAAGTTTGGATTTATTTAAATTGTTTGGAAATTTTGGATTTTTTTTGAAATTTTGGAAAATTGGGAAAATTTGACCTTCGGTGACCTTCATGTAAAGTTCGAGGTCAATTTTAAAGATCAAGGGCATCTAACATGGCAGCCGGGGCTGTGACGTCCCAACATGGCGGGGGCGCCATTCTCGGGCGTGGCGTCACACACTGACTCCTCTTCCAAAAGGAATGTAAACATACTACTTACCTACGTCCTTGAATCTTGTATTAGATTACAATTTTTAAAAATAGTTAAATTCGACTGGTGACCATCTTCCACCAGTTTCATATAATTCCAAAACCTTTTTAAGATAACGTTCGATATTATAGTTTATAGCAAGAAGCCAGTTCATTTTATCAGCTCTAATTTTACTTCTAACTAGTTTGCGCTGGGCATATAAATTTAAATAATTTTGTTCATTCTCATGACTTTTGTATTTTCTGAGTAGACTATATATTTTTGTAAGGTTTATTAGTGCAGAGAAGAACCAAACAGGGAATTTCTTATTGACGCTCTGGGTTTGCGGTACATAAGTATCGATAATTTTTAATGTTAGTTCTGTAGACGTTATTTCGAAGTAATTTACCTTTTACAAAAAGAAATTAGCTCAGCCAGTTTTCTCACGATGGCATTTCATTGTCAAAATTTATAAGTTTTTAGTTCATACACACCCACAAACCAGTCAACATAAAGAAACGGAATAATTCACAGCAAAAGTACGCGTCACGAAAAGGAACAAAAAAATTACAAATTTCATAAATACGTATTTAAAAAATACAAAACAGTGTTTGAATGGGTTTTAACATATGCAAAGCCTTAGCCAGTGACATGTCCATTTACTGCGAATTATTTAGTTTCATTATGTTGATTGGTTTTTTGGGGAGTGTATAAACTAAAAACTTGCAATTTTTTTATTTGATATGCCATTATGTGGAAACTGAGCTCGAAACTGACTGAGGTTATTTTTGTAAGAAGGTAGTGTACTGCCAGGAACCATATACAAAACTTACACTGTTTCATGCTAATATAAAATTATAATTTCCCCTCTTCTGGAACGCCCTTAAGAAGGCGATGAAGGGCATTAGTTCTAACTGTTTTAAAGGGAAATGCGAAATCCAGTAGATAGCAAAAACGTTTATGCAGGATAATGAGATTCTGGCACGCTGTTGAGGAAATATACAATTGGGAACGCATGTTTTCAAAATTTCACTGATAATATCATTAAAACTCAAATTTAGATAACAAGTTTGACAGCTCGCAGAAAATAAAGTAATCGCTATATCGAATAAATAGAAACTAGCAAAGTTACCTAGTACCTTCGTTCATAGCCGAGGGTTTACAGAAAGAATTATATATATATATATATATATATATATATATATATATATATATATATATATATATATATATACATATATATATATATATCCTTGCATTATTTATTTACATTTGCCTTATGCACTGTATCACCAATATATTTGAGGTGGAAAAAATTCCTTCTGCCGTCTAAAACCTCCGAACCCCTTCCTATTTGAACTGCAGACCTGACAAACAGCAAAATGATTCCAGAAATTCGTTGGCCCCGCGCAATATAGGCCTAACGTACAATATTAGTACCCGCTTGAGGCGACAAGCATTTGGAAATTCCTACAGCTGTTTAGATACTCATGGGCCATTAGTGGAGCACTGACAGCAATCTATTGTTTAAAGCACGCAGTCGGTACAGTATTATTCTCTTGTTGCCCAGCTGTGGCTGGAGTATGGCTAGTAAGCGTTAACACGCAATGGCGCGCCTATCAAGCGCTTCAATTGCGTATCAGTGTGTTCGTAGATACGTTACGAAATTATTTCACATGTGCCCTCTGTGTCAGTGTACGAAAAGAAAACACACTTCGGGTAAGGGAAGGGGTTTCATTGTTGACACCATGATCATTAAAAAACTGTTCCTAAGCAGTTTACAGCTAAAAAGTCCTTTTCAGACTGCCATACTACAAAATGTACTAACCAATTGCAAGCTAAGTTCAAATAGAAACGTGCCCTGATCTTTGCTTCAGACTTCTCGACAGTAAAATTATTTGGTCACCGCGTAAGTCCAGGTAAAAATGTGTCGGCTGGAATCTTGTACGCTAGTTCAGCTCTTAGCTCGTTGCAATGTGACATTTGATGAGTGTTTCAAGGTCACGCTTATAGCTGCGTCACTTCTGAGTGTCTAACACGCAGTGTTATTGGACGCATGCCCACTGATGACCAATTGATTTCCAACATACAGTTGAATGCTATTTGTAGGGACCTGAGAAATTTGCATTTTTATTTTGACCACCAACTTGTAGGGACCTGAAAAATTCGCGTTTTTCTTTGGCCACAAGCTATAATTCAAACAACTGTAGATTCGTACCACTTTCATAACTGTACCGTGACGTATTTGGCATCTCTTGGTAGGCACTGAGAAAATAATAAAGCAGGAAGCAAATGCGAGCCAAATCATGTGGTACCACTATGTCAGTGAACAGTCAACGAACTGTGCTGTCTACTCGAGTAAAAATGTATTCTCGGAGGCTAGCTCACAGGTCTGTGAACCCGCGAATTAGTTCGGTCTCTAGAAACTAGAATTCAAACAACTGTTAAGTTCGCGTCGCTTCAGCAATAATTATTGAGTCTTGACTTATCTGACACCTCGTGGAAGGAGCTGAGCCAATAATAAAGTTGTAACTTAATGTATGTTCAATTGCAGTTATGTGTAGAGACCTGTAAATTTTGCGTTATTTTCTGACTGCAGACTAGACTGCAAATTGCTGTTCGAAATCTCGACGTCTGCTATTAGTACACACCGGGGAACGATTTTAGCCACCAATCGAAACTTACATGGTGAGTGACCAATCGATTGTAAAGCATAGTCAGATACTTAAATTACATCACACAAGGGCCGGTGGCAAATAACATCACATATTGTGTCAAGGATGTACAGGCCAATTAAGTCTAGTCTGTTCCCAAAAAATAATGTGCATTTTGCATGTCTTTTATTATATGGCATTCTTGTGTCAGCGGGTAATAACCAATGCTTCAATAAAAAGGTATTCTTGGAGACTAGTCTGCAAGTCAGCGAACCCGCGAATTTTCCCAGTTGTAGTTATTTGTATTTTTGCTACGTAAGGTGTTTTTAGTGCTGTGTTTACATATGCATTTCACAGACAGGTCAGCGCTTCTTATGACCCGGCTAAAATTTTGTATTCAGCCGTTCCTGTAGTTTCGCTACATTTTAACATGTTTTTAATAACTTGATTTGTTGTCTAAGTACACATGCAACGAAGCAGTACCGAAACAGGGTAATTTACATATAGTGTTTTTAAGCTCGCTTTCTTATTTATCTGTCTGTCCGGTACAATTTTTGCAATAGATTTAAAACTAAATTCCCAATTCGTGTTATTTTATGACAGCTGATTAGACTCCAAGTGACTATAGGCTAGTTCGACGTCTCTTGCTGGCCGATATTGTCGTGACTTGCCGCAGAGAATACTTACACGGTCGAGAGGCCAAGCTCTGTAAAGACGTTAACACACGTAAATGACAACACTTTAAAGTTCGTAGCCGATTGAATCGCAGATTATGCTCTGTTATGTATAGAAGAGTGAAGTTTAGTCTGGTACCAAATGATAACGCGAATTTTGCATGCCTCTAGCTATAGACTTGAAATTTTAAACATAGCTCAGAACTAGATGCCAATATAATATAAGAGGAAAACATAAAAAAAATTTTACTAAAAAATAGATTTTTAAAATACACCTCGTTAAACTAACTTCCGATGAACTAGACACTTAAACTTTAAACGTAGCTCAGAACTAATTACAAATACAAGACCAAAATCAGAAAAATTTTTAAAAATAAAAACAATTTTAGGGTGACACGTTTTAAAAACTGACTGAAATGTATGACATGATTTCTCCTAAAAATACTTCTCAAATAAAAAAAAAGTGAGGTAAGTGCAATATATAATTAATGCATGAATAGTTCACGTAAACCACTGACAAATTTATTACACAGCAAATTATTATTAATGTTATTGTTGTGAAAGTTTTATCATCGACAGCTACTCTCTACACTTCTTACTATTTGCATCCGACCCATGTTTTTTTTTCCCCGTTTTGAATCTTACAAGTATTTTTATGTGATAAATTATTTAATACTTTTAAGTTCGTTTTAAAAACGCGTTGTATTAATTATTTATGCATACGTGTATTACTGTTTGCTCAAATCCGACGCCATTTGTACCAGTTTTTATTTAACTGCAATGTTTGTATGTTCGGGTTAAACCATGCAATAGAATTTTGAAGCAGCTATCCTTAACCGACTGAGCAGAAATTTAGCATACACGTTTAGTTTGGATGACAATGCAGGTTAGTTAAGTGACGGCATTCTAAATCCAACATGGCGGACCGCCCAAGATGGCGAGCTAGTTATTTTATTACGCAATCACTATGCTAGTTAGTTGTGAAAAACAGTATCCTGAATGTCTGTAGTGTATAAACAAGAACAGGAACATTTCGGAAGTTCAGTGACGTGCATGTAGAATCTTCTGTCCTATGCATACTCATTTTTGCTGTTCCAGTCAGTATCAGGTAATGTTTAAATGATTAGGTCTTACGTTTTTACACCGGGCAGTGGATTCTAATATGTATGCTATTGAAATCACGAATATTTCTTTTCCCTAAAATATTGAAATAATTGTTTACTGAAACTTTTTAATTTCTTGTATATTTTCATGGAAAAATTTAAAACCGTGTTTCAACTGATGCTTTAAGTTAACTGAACAGTCAAGTGAACTAATTTAACTGGCCAACTATTACGACGTACGTGTACAATATTTGATTGTTCAGTTTTTAAATACTTAACGAAGTTTGTTAAATACGCAACAATCTGCAGGATTGCAGTCAGAGTGTACTATTATATTGGTTACTGAAGCGCTTGGAACATGGCTTATGATTACAAAAAAAAAATTATATTTCGTCACTTGCTTGGCGCATGAATATTTATATGTAGGCCCGGGTTTTACTCCTGGTGAAAGAATGCCAGAAAAAAGCGCAATTAAGTTTTTAAAATACTGAAATAATGACTTGTCAGCTAAACGCTAATTAGTTTCTGACCCCTATTATTCCTCAGTTATCTTTGGCCGGACATTCCCTTGATAAAAAATTTAATAATTAAAATAGGGCCTAATGGTCTTGGTGACCTCGTTGAAAATTTTTTAATGCACCTCTGTGTGTTGCGTGTCTTGGGCGACGTTCCAGTAGGCGTTTTAATTAAAAATTTTGTATGCGAAATTGATTGCGTATTTTTTTAGGAGCTAATGTAATTATTGCATTTATGAAGCAGTACCCAGGACATAAAATTATTCAAACATTACCACTAGCTAGATTTTCATTCTTTGGAATTAACGAGGCATTTTAAAGCGAGAATTGAGGTGGCGTAGTATTTAAATACTAGACTCGCATTCAAGAGACCCGGCTTCAATTCCCACTGCAGCCATCTTTATTTCGATATTTCATGGAATTCTGAGATGATTCCTCACATCCAGCCATGACCGATTTCTTCATCTTTTACGGTCTGATTGAGCAGCATGTTACACCTCAAATGACTTCACTGTCGATGAAATGTTTTAAGTAGTAAGCTATGTTTTAGCCGGTATGAATGAAGGCGTCTTAACATGTCTCCTCAACAAAATGTAGAGTAGCGAAACTATGTTGTGAAGTCACTACCCCAACCATAATTCTAGAGTTGTTGACCTAAACGTTAAGTTCACCACAATTCAAAATTTCCAAAATTTTAAAAAAAATTTCAGAAGATACAGATAAAAAAGAAATGCTAAAAAACAAATCCTCGAAAAACAACATTTTATCGATCCGCCATCTTGTTTGTCACATCCGGCAGTCATACTGTGGACTTCTACGACGTCGCCATGTTGAATTGTTTAACATGTTTTCATACGGAAGTCGCCATATTTGAATAATTCTTTTGTCTATGGAATCGGAGCTTGTTATGCTTAATTTTGAAAGTTAAGATAAATAAATGTTTCTGTTAAAATTGACTACTGATATGTTCTTGTTTATCCATAGAGTTATACGTTACATCCTAATCACTCTTTTCCTCCACCGATCTTCACTCCACCCCATCTCGACCAAACTCTCCCAACCTAACATATACCAACTCTCCAATCCACCCATACCACCTCCCTAAACCCCATTAAAACCATACTTTACCCAATCCATACACTACCACTCCACCAACTTGCATATACTTCGGAGCGACTTCTACCACTACTAACGTTTCGTTAGTTACATATGTCCTCATATTTAACTTCACCAAGGACAGCAGTCATATTCGAATTGTTCGAAGCACCGGTTTTTGTTTACTACAGTTAAAATCACGTATACTGTACGCTACGATCGTGTTGTTAAAGGACATACGCGCATTAGTTTTTATTACTCATACTTATTTTAGTTGCAAGATTTATACCCTCAATTAACACACGAAGTAAACAATTAACTGTTTACTCAAAAATATATTGCACTACCTGTAGGGACCCTGGTTTTTCGCGAAAATATTTTTGCACCAGTTTGTTTCTATGCCTTACGTGCGAACCTGCAGCTCTGCTTCGTTGTTAATGTTTCGGTGATTTAATCTTTCAGCTTCTTGAGGTTCTACCCGATAAACACGCGTGGTGCCGCAGTAATTTTGTTCTAATTGGCACAGTCAAATAAGTGACGCCTCTACACAAATACATGCTGCCAATAACCACGAAGCAAAGCTGCAGATACACACGTAAGACAGTGAAACAAAGTGGCGCTAAAATCTTTTCGCGAAAAACCAGGGTCCCTTGCGATCAGGCATATAACTTAGCGGTTTTTATTTACATAAAGACCAATTATTTAATACCCTTATTAGCTTTATGTCGTACACAGGGATTTGAATAAGTCTTCGTAACATTCCTGTAGCCGATATTTTGACGATTCCGTTACAATTGAGGCCAGCACGTTCGAAGTTCCAGGCGCAGTTGATCCGAGAACCTACTATCGCGAATATGTGCCGCGTCTTTGTAACATCTTCAAAGATCACAATTGATGGAATAGTACGAATATAGATAGGGGACTCGGTTGTTCTGGCATATGATTGGCTGGCCTGACTGCCAATTAGCATTCCCCGACTGGTCTCTGATACAACCAATAAGACAATCACAGCAGGCATATTCTGATTGGTCGTATGGATCACTTTGCATTCCAACGTGAATATTAGACGTATTCTTCCTGGATTTCCTGAAAAGTGTAGCCTGTGAATTTTACAGTGTTCTCAAGTGCATAGTCAGCCTTGGTGTAAACATTTTTAGGCGTATTTCATAGTTTAGTATGTAATTTTTAAGTACGTAGCGGCTGTATACTAAATTAATAAAACAAAATTACTATATACCAGACAGTTAAACATAACTTACTGGAGCACAGAGTATAATTACTCTACTGTCACCAATCGAGATGGCACGATAGTACAACACCGGATTCGATTTCGGGAGAAACCGAGTTCAATTCTTAGTCCGACCATTATGATTTCAGTTTTTCGTAGTTCCCATAAATCACTGCAGATAACAAACTAAAAGCCATGGCCTATTTATACTTCATTTTCTTTCAACAACAACCACTGGTTCCGTCTCTAATAATGTGCAGAGCTCAGTCGTATGTCTGACAGTTAAGAGGTTTAAATTTTTGAAGTTCATCTGCGCACGAAGAACAATCAAAGGCGCCGCCTGCCTGTACGCATTGAAGGCTCCGAATTAACGGAGCTATAAGGGTGATCTTGAAGCGAGCATCAAATGTCGCATCGCCACAACGAGCCAAGCGCTAACAGCTTTCAAGATATGATCTTTGAAAGAACTGTGCAATGGGAGTGCATGACTGGATTTGTTTGTATGGACATACTCCATTGCGAAATAAATGACTGTCACAAGAAAACTAAAAGTAAAAATAAGACAAGAAAACATAAATAAGCAGAGTATGCTTTAGTCATCAGGATACATACACAACATGAAATTCCAAAGCTGGAATCTTGTCAGATAAAACAAGGAAAACAAACAGAAAAAACCTAGGTTGACATGCGACACAACGATGAGACGAAACAAAAACACAAACAGAATTACAGCAAACGACACAACGATGAGACTAAACAAAACACAAAGATGTCGGACACAAACAGAAAAAACGACAGACAACACAAACGATGAGACGAAATAAAACCCAGTAGTTTTCCAAACAGTCAGTATGAACGACGTTTCGGGAACTGGAATCTGTTCCCGTCATCAGGTAGACACACAGGGTTCAAGAACACGAGTGCGACTGATGAGGAGACTGGAAAAACCATGGGTTTATATAGGGTAAAGCCCCTTATCGTGCTCAGCCAATGGGAGACGAGCTGTCTCCTGATTGGTCGCGCAGCA